>JAUKPT010003897.1:0-11599 GCA_032273505.1 Nanomia bijuga | reverse complement strand
TCACATGTTGATTTTTGGCTTATTATGCTAATGAAATAATGATATTGGAATGATAAAACACATACAAAACGATTTTTCAATAGATAAAGGTTTACCTTTTATCCAGTATAAGTTTCATTTTCCACAATCACTTCTTTTAGATTCTAGATGCTCTTGAGTTAATACAATACATTTCAAGGGGCGCATACATTTCATGGGGCGCATACATTTCATGGGGCGCATCTCAAGGGGCGCATATATTTCATGGGGCACTCGCCTGTATAGAGACAGTATATATTAGGCCGTAAAAATGCATGAAGAAAACCGTTTCGAAAGAGATGAAGATTTTTTTTCTTAACTTTGAATGAGCTAATTCGAAGACCATCACACTATGGAATGATAACTTCCACGGGCATCACAATCTCTATTCCAAATGTCCAAGGTCCGTTATCTACCCAGGACTTCTAATTGTGACTGGCTCTAGCCTTATAAACCAACGGACTACAAATAGGATATAGAAAAAGCGAGTGACTAATGACATAGTGCAACTTTCGTTTCATACGAATGGCCATTTAAAACTTGCTGTTGAAAGACACCAAAAAGCTACCCTTGGCAACTGACGTCATGGTAATACCTATTTGGTCCTTAATGACGTCAAATAATCCAGAACCTTAATCAAAAGCAGACGTTTTTAAAGTAACGTCATTCTAGTTTAAGTAATTGATTTGATTAGACGTCTTACTTAACGACTTAGAACTTCCATTGGTTTGTAAAGCTACGGTGATACGCCAAATTGTGAATAATGAAAGATTACAAGATTATATCGAAGTTAGATCTCTCCACTATGGGTGATGATGACATAGAAGCTTATGAACATCTCATTAACATTAAACGTAAGTAATCATTGTCTTTCTTTTTGGTCTTCTTTTTCTTTCCATTATTTGTGAAATATCGTACTTATAAACCCTAACATTAGGAATATGACCGTTCTAAACATATATGTATTCTAGATCGGATGGTTTTATGTGTTTGTATCTAATTATCGGGAAATTGCGAACTATTGAAAACTATTGAAAACTACAAACGTGTCTTTTAACCACTTCTTACTTTTTATCTTATAGGAACTCTCGCATCGTCAATATACATTGATTTGAATTCTCGAAGAGAAAATCGACATTTCGATTACATCCAAGATCGTTTAAATGAGAAGAAAATGCAGCTGTCAGCAACCGTTTCCTGTATGGATTTCGCTGAATTATGTAACGGAAAACCGATTGATGAGATCGAACTTCGTGATGCTGTTATGAAACAGAAAAACATCGAGTACAGACATTACCAAGAATTCGTCCGTTTTGTCAACTTGAAGCACGCTGCTTCGATGGTCAACATCAACAACGTTGTAATAAATGGAATGTTGAAAAGTGAGTTGTCGGTTCCGGTTGATTTGAACAAGTTGGATATCCCTGTAACATTTCTTGTGGATGCACGAAACAGAAAGAAGAATAGATTTGTGAAAGTTGCTGGTAAAGTTTGCAATAAATTGAAGAAGGCCGTCTTAAAGATGGTTATTTTCTAAAAAAATATATCTGTTTTAAAAATTCAAGCTTTTTTCATTGCGCGCAAAAATAATCAGATCACCAATTCAACCCTGAAACCTTATTTTGTTTAAAGTTCATTTTACCAGTGACATTGAAAACTTGTACTCGTTGTCACAATGGTTTAGACTTCGCATTTGACGCGCGGGTAAGCGCCCACCCCAAAGGGTATAAGTAAATGAAAATGGAGTCTCCTGGTCGCCCTCGACTGCGGTTGTCTTTCGCACTTTCAGATCTAGAATGCTGGACCAGGGTGCTGGAAAAACTAAAAATATGACAAGTGAAATATTTCTTTTAAAAATATTCAATCATTTAAATCAAAGTAAAGATTCTAAGATTTATGCACATGATTAAAATCATTTAAGCAACATCTAAACGTAAAGATTTAATACTAAAGATAAGATTCGATTGTTTCTTCATTTATAGTTTGATGTTCGTTAACTATTGAGTTATCAGGAGGTTTATTTGCGACTACTCCAGACATCGTTCTTGTGAAACCCTTAATCGCTCTTGAACATATCGAGTTTGTTTCAGAGATGTCATTTGATTCATATCTCGAAATATCTTCTTTTGTCGTCTCGAATGACGTAATGGAGCCCGCTTCAAACACAGAGTTTATAAATGAAGCACTCCTTGAAATATGGATATCAATCCTATTACTACTGTTAAAGAGTTTTGGTCGAGTCCTAACCCTTTCTTCTTCAGCTGCTGCTTCAACATTTATATCGTTTTTATTTACATTTCTATTCAAATCAAACATATCTCTTTTCCTGAAGAATTCAAACGTGAAACCGAAACAGAATATAACAGCTAGAAATCCTGCACAAGCGCCAGCTACCGGCCAAAACAGCCCAGCCTCGACTGAAAACAAACTAACAGCCTCTTCTTTCGGCTTCACATCTAAATTCATACGAAACCTCTTACACGTTTCAAGATGCAATTTATTATCAAGAATATAATTCCGAAAATAATCATTATGTTGCGGGCTACGTATCAACAAGCCAAGCGAGATATCGTCAAGTTTATTTTTTATAACTTTGATAACTGTCTTATTATTTATGAGGTCATTCAATCTCATCCCGTATGGACTTTCTATTAGCTTTTTTTTGAAAGTGTTGAACAAATGTTGATCCAGTAGCATTCCGTCAATTTTCTCTTCCTGTAACATATCGAATAGGATATTAATTCCTTTGATATGATCGTACGTATCAACTGGAATAATGACCCCTCCGTATTGCGCGATAATAATAGCTTCGTATGTACGGTATTTCAACCAACCGATTTTCATCCCGGCAATGATGGGGTTTTCGGGCGTAATGGCGCTAGTAATGGCGTTGGTCATACTGGCTGTGAAGATCGAGCACACAGTGATACCTATAATAATCCACAACACGGCAAACATCCGGGTACCACGTGATCGTGGTGTCTTGTCCCCGTACCCCACAGTCGTCATGGAAACGAAACTCCACCAGAAACCTAGAAGAAGAAGGAAAACGCAATAAAGTAAAGCAGACGACGTCTATGAACATATGGATCTCAGGTAAAACGTTAGAGAAATCTATATTTTAGGGCTATCAATAAACCCCAAATGAACAAAAAAACTGTAGTCTTCTTCACGAGTGCTTGCAGGTAAAAACTGAGAAAATAACAGAATAGCAAATTCTTCAAATTCATATTGCAGGTAGGTACCTAAAACAATTGGGTAGAATCTACTTATTTTCTTTCCTGATTAGATATATAATAACAGGGTGTGCACCCCATGATGCCTATGCACCCCATAATGCTGGTTGATGGTTTATTGTAATTTTAGACCGTTTCATTTAGAGTAAAAATGTGCAATGGGCGAGGAAATGTTGATGTGGGTTATATGTTTATATTATGATGCCTTTAACCAAAATATTTGAGCATCTTTGATGTGTTCTACCTCGAAAAAGAAGCATTTAAAACATACATTTGCATCATTCCTTTTCGTGACTGCACAGGTCATGATTTAAGAGATAAGTTATGAAAAGTGGGGTAAATATAGTAGAACAAATTCTCATCAGAACTGTCTAGTAATTACACTACAAATTTTAACACAAATAATTAAGATTTTAATGACGAAAGTTGCTTAATCAGCAGATTTCATTAATATCTAAACATAAACTACTTCTGAACATTTGCTCAATACATAGCAAACAATACCATTTATCTCACCTACTTTTTATGTCTGATCCATTTATGTAACTCTTATTCAAATTTGAACACTTCTACCTAAAGAGTGCCCTTTTTACGATCAAAGAACATACAAAAACATGCAAAACTAGTTGCTAGAATTATCACTCCAAGATTTTCCCATTCCTTGGACCATAGAGATGATATTTTAACAAACAAAACAATAAGATATAGTATAACGTACCAGTATGTAAAGTTCAAAGATTTAATATTGTATTATAATCAATGACTAGGTTTACTGATCATAAAATAGCAATTAGAGTTATAAGGGTTTACTCTCCTTTGGGGTGGATATTTCTGGCTGTCCTTGCTATATGCCACAGTCCGTTTTGTCGCACTTCGATTTTTCTTTTCCAAGAAAATCTAATTAGTCTGAACCTACATTTTGGGGTACAGAGACCGGCATTCTGTAGTGCAATGAGCAAAACGCCTTTAGATAACTTAATCAATTTATTATGAAAATATCAACAAATTACCTGAAGGATTTCATTCGAATGCATTCAATCTGTTCAGGAGAAAATTAAAAAAAGGTAAACCTTTATTTTGGGGTGCGTACCAAAAAAGGTGGCTGACTTTGAAGCCATTCCAAGCTAACTTCCATCATTCTCAAAATGAAAAAGATGTTCACGAAAAATTTTTGCAATCATCTATTTTTAGTTTACAAACCTCATCTAGACAGAAAATAATTTCACCCTGACTGTAAGCAGATAAAAAAATTACCTGCCTTTTGGGGTACGCACCTTGTACTCTACATTACTGCTCTTCGCCCCTTCCGTTCTTTTCTTAGAACTCTCATGGAAATAGGGGAGGATCTATTTGCACCAAATCCCTATAGAAAAGCCCGCTTAGTACCTTAAGTAGATTATTTTTCGCGTGGATTTATTTTTGCGTGGATTAATTTTCGCGTGGATTAAATTTCGCGAATGGCATTTTTGAATATTTCGCGTGGATTAATTTTCGCGAATAAAGAATCGTCGAAGATGTACATTTGTTTTTAAATGTCGAATTCATTGCATTTAAACACCACATAAGACACGTTAAGAAATATTTTTAATTTCGCGTGAATCTGTTTTCGCGAATAGAGCATTTCCTGAATTTTCGCGTGGACTAATTTTCGCGAATGAAGACCAATTCGCGAAAATAAATCCATGCAAAAATAAATCCACTGAATGTAGCTCAGTACTTCAAAAACTATTTATTTTTTTCTTTCCTGATTAAGATGCGTAGCTGCTTTACAGTGACGAATTTCAAAATGCCTTTTTTCATTTTGTTTATAGAAAAAAATAATCTCATGAAAAACATTAAACATCTACCAAAAATTCGTAAAATCGAATTAAATCGACTAAATTAAAACATACCTTGAAATAAACCCACGTGGAATGCACGTGGGAACTCCTGAGTATTATTCCATGTCTCTCCACACCACGCCACGAATCCACTGATGAGCGAGAGTAACACACTGATCAACACCAACGGCCACATGTTCGCACATGTCGTGATGAGGTTCGTTATGATTTCTTTCGGTGATTTCTTACCCAATGTTATGTACAGTGTATCTGGGGCTTGCACGATTGGCACGAAATGAAATCCATACATCTGTTGGGAAGAAGTCATCCCAAGCACAGGAAAGACAAAATCTGATGTTGACAATACGTTCATGTTGGTTTGGTAGGTGTGTGAGAAGTTATGAACAACGCGCATTGCGGCGCATCTCCCGCAGCAGAAATCGATCATTTCGCCTATCAGGTCCTTCATATCGTAATAAGGTATCAATTGTATATAAGAAATGTTGAATGCTCTTCTACATATGGCATTGTTTCGACACGTTGGGATTTCAAAGTTGGTATTCAAGCGGTCCTTCCCCTCGCTGCTTTCGCAACTGTTGAAGTTGTCGTTGATCATCACTGTGCATCGTGATTGCTCGGCTGAGTGATAGTGTTGAATATTTAAACGATATGTGAAGAAAAACATGACGAGTGAGCGCGACGTTATCATTTTTAATCATACTAAATATATAAACGTCTAAATGAAAGAATATTTAGTCATTAACGGCTAATTTTAAGAAAGCACACAGACTTAATTTGTTAATAAGAGTCAGCTCTTTGCAAAGATTCATATCAAGGGAAACAATTGTTTCTGGAGAAAATGTCAAAACGACAATTATTTTAGGATCTATTGATTTCTTCATTTTGAAACTAAAAGTACAGCGAGTTAGATTATAACGACTGAAAAGATGAAAATAGTCACAACGCTCTTGACTACACTTAAGTTTGAATTAGATTTCGTTCTACTTTTTTCGACTTCAAGACAACATCATGCAACACTTAAGATTCTTCTATTAATCACTATGAAAGTAAATCAAATCTTGATCTAATTTTTTAATGATAAGAAATATATCATCAACATTTTTGGACAATACAAACGAATAGAATAATAAAAACAAAAATGTTACAAATTGTATATATATATAAAAAAACAGTCCTGATCAAAAAAAATTGTTCATTTAGTTATGGAAGACACTAAGACACTAAGACACTAAGACACTATAACACTAAGACTTCCACCTCGGATGTTTCCACGAACATTGCAATCCTCTGATGCAGGCAACTTGTGTACTTGATCTAAACTTGATGTAATTGAAAACGATAGCTCATTTTAACTTAGACCAAATTACTCTTCCAACTTTCTTCAAATTCTACAAATTGTTGACTTAAAGTGCTTACGACTTTAAGGCAACAAAGTGCAACTTCAATAATCACTAAGAAAACAAAGTGAATGGCTAATTGGATGTTCTTTTTTCAGTATGAGAATATCTGCTACAGAGACGAATTAACCACATATTGATGCTAAAAGCCAAAAAATATAAAAAGTATAGAAATATCTCTGAATTGTGATAATTCAACTTCGAGTTTACACAAGAGCCGCCACATCTAATAAAAGTCCAAATTAAAGAAATTATGTCCTACGACGACGCACTTTCTGAATTGATATTAGCCTCATTCAGTAATTTGCAGAGTACGGCCCTATTCGACAAGTTGTTGGGAGTGGCGAACAAAGATTTCTCAAAAGTGGGTGTGTAAACATCAGGAAAAAAAAGTGTGGCAGGAGAGGAATTTCCCTTTTACTTGTAAGCGATCTATTTATGATCTTTTTAAAAAAAGAAATCAGGATTTTTCAAGTGGATGTTCTTGAAATAAAGTAAGATATTCTTTTTATATTGGAATATATTGCTTTCTTAGTCATCAAAATATTGGATTATTCAGTACTAAGTAAACTTTCTTGAATTCGCTTTTCTGTTTAACTTGAGGGACATTACTTCCATTACATTGAAAATCAAGGGTTTCAAAGTATCTTCAAAATCACAACAATTCTATCGAATGCATTCAAACAGTGGTATGTTACATACTTCGATTTCAGCAACAGATTTTCAACTAGATTTTTCACTTATTTTCTTCCTTTTCAACTAAGATCGAAACAAAAATTGCTAGCAAATCATCATAAATGTTTATAGTTAATAGTATAGTCTTCACACTTGCAATATACAAGATTTAAGACTTTGAATAACAATCCGACCAAATAAGGACCAACTGATTTCAATTGATTATTTTACCTATGAAGTAAAATGAAGTCGTCGGATTTTTATCAAACTATCGGATTTTTTGCTAATGTTGTCGGATTTTTTGCTTATTTCGTCATTTCGTCGTAATTCTGACTAATTTATCGGATTCTTAGCTTAAAATGTCGGATTTTTGGCTACCTTTGTCGGATATTTCGAAAGCATTCGGCTCTTGAGTCAGTTTTCACAGAAGTATCTATTTTAACAACGATAAAAAGAATTGGTTATTATACTGTTGGATTTTGATTCGTTTGAAACAAATTCTTTTAACGTTAACGTCCATCGAACATTTTGTTAACAGTACACGTATTAGATGATATTTCTGGATCGGTTTCATCCTTCTTTAACCTTAAATCTTACATGTGCTGAATAACCATTTGCGGATGAATGTTCGAGTCAGATCTATCAATAACTAACCCAGATACAAAGTGGTCCACGCTATATATAATTTAAATTAAGATCACGCGATACTAGAAGATTCTTCAAATTAAAATGGATTCATTATATCAACTTTAATTTATCTAGTGTGACAACGGAACATCTCCATTGTCACACTAGAGTTATTCAACTAAACTTGATATAATGAACCCATATAATTTGAGTAATCTTCTAGTGTGTCAGGGCCTGTTGTGGATTTACTGCCAGTTTAACCCTTAAATTAAAGCCAGAATAAACATCAGAATAAAGAGGTGCTCATCTAATTTAGGACATTTCGTCTTTTTCCAGTATAAACCAATTGAGAAGTTTTTCTTCTAACCAGTTAGTTGACATGACAACCTCACTAAAAAAAAGGAAAAACTACTATACTGTAATATGATCAGCATTAAAGAGGCGATTTTGCTCTGTTATCAAGTGGTTTCAGTCTTTAATGTGAAAAATATTTAATGTGCAAACAACCATAACATGAGATATAAAAAATCTGGTTGTTGTGAGCGACAGTCAAAGTATGAAACTTGTTTTTGCTTTCGAAAATTTCAGTACGATTGCGCATAAATCTATTGCCTGAAAAAATGTGTATTTTATAGTAAACTTAAATTTAATTGGCAGTTTTACGTTTTGATTGACAATAATTCATGTATTTCATGTATTGCATTTTACAGACCAATCAAATTCAACTAAAATGCTCATGATTTTTCTATACAAAACGCGTTTACCTTGATGTATTTCTAAGCACCACGTAATATTTATCAAGTAGCTACTTTAGTCACCTCTGTGAGGTCCGCTTCTCTTTCTAATTTATCAACTACAGTAATATCCAATTATGATAATTGTATCAACTTACTCTTCTCGTTGGCATTCAATGACATGAGAAGATTGCCGATATATCTTATAAGCTACACACTGTATGAATAATTCACAATTTATGCAGAAACACATATACTGTATATCATATAGATTGCAGAATCAAAATTTTCGTGGGAAGAACTACTTGTTATGAATAACTAATGAAAAAGATGATGTCTGCTATGGTGACACTGTACGATTATTACAATAACCAGGTAAGATAGTTCTCAACTCATTGTGCTTCTTTTTCGTTTTACTTCAAGCTGTTCTTGTTCTTATTGGTAGGTAAGTTTCAACCTGTTTGCTAATTCTGATATTTGATAGGTATTGAAAACATCTTCGTGATTTTGAGCTTTGCTAGAGCAACAAACTGTGAATTCTCTGAAAGAAACGTTCACATCCAAGCAAAAAACAAAGTTAGCCACAATTTAAAAAAATTACTCAGGGTAGAAAAACCTTCCTGATCCTTTTATGCACAATTCAATTATAAGAATCCTTCTTTTTTGGCTAGTGGAGGAATGTTTGGAAACATGTTCAAACTTTAGGATTAACTGAGTGAATAATATTTTTAACATTTCCAGCCTCAATAATGCTCATAAATTTTATGTCTGACAAAAATGAGTGTACGACATATAGAATGGAAACGAAACAGATATTTTATCTTATGCTGATATCAGGACATACTTTGATTGATTATTTGCTGCATAAGAAATTGCAGTGAATTATGGTTTCAGGATATTTTATTATTTCAAAATTCGACGTTTGGATTGGCTACTACATTTAGAGCAAATGATCAGAATTTTGGACCTTTCGAGTTAATTTTCTTGGATTTTTCTTTTCACAATCTTCTGATCATTCGCTATAATCTGACAGCCTCTACCATTTTTGCATCTACATTTTCAGTTGGCTCGATCTTTGCAATTAATTTAAAAATTCAAAATCTATGAAATTACATTTGTTCATGAAACCCCATTTAGTATAAAATTTACCAAACCTGGCGCGATAGACGGTGCAGATTGCATTTGCAGTATTTATTGCGCCCAAATTCCATTCGTATTCTACGCCAAGCATAACTGTACTAACAACTCGATAAATCAATATTCTGTGTTCCGAGATTTCTAAAAAGCGTGCATTTTTAAGCGTTCAATTCATGATTCTTTTATAACGATCACAAACATGGCGGATAGAGCTGCGACACTAATGACATATCGCCATGGTGAATCACCAAACGGGCACGATTTTTCCAAACCCCGGAACCATGTATATGGACACAAATTTATGTTTATATAGTCTATTTAGAAGTTCTGAAAATCTACCATTCAATCATATTGCAACTTCTGATATGATCCAAAATGTAGCAGAAAAGAGCAAAAGAATCCAATCAGCGTTGAATTATATCTAAACGATATCTCTTTTGATATTTCAGCGTTTCTATATATCCTCACAACCTTTGACCTTGTTTGCGCTGACAAAAACATTCATCTATGCCAGGGATTGTGTCAAAGGTATGGCTAACTTAACCTTTCTACTGGTTGAAAATTACACCATGGAGAAATTGATTGGTTAACCTTTGAAACTTGGCAAAACCTCAAATCGTTTTCTAAATAATCAATCAGGTTCTCGCCGATGCTGTTTTCAACAAACCAAACGTAAACTCATGATTTTCAGACAATCCATCAGAAAAACACGAAAAGTGCCTATTTATAATCTCACGATCTCACAGGTTGTACAAATGAATATAAAGTAATTCTCATTTCAATTAAACTCTATATTTTTTTACAGAAATATTCATTCTTCGTGGTCTTGCCCTCATTCAGTAAAGGCAGAACACATTTTAGTATTCATTTGATTCGGTTCTGTGCGAAAGCAACCACTTGTAAATCAACTTTCCGTTTGATTCATAAAAATAACTTTATGGTGATGAAATGGACAAAATCAAATTCAATATTTTTCTGTTAACAACACGTATATATTTAGCATGCTAGTTGATCTGAATCTGTGCATTGCAAAAACCACTTGGACATTTATCTAATCAGTGTTGCAATTTGTTGTAATGATGTTAGCGAGCTATTCAACACTCCGCGATTATTCAATGCAAGGTGTAAGAGATTGAGATCAAACTATTTCGTCAACACTTTGCTGCAGATATAATTGGACTAATAACTTCCCTATTCATGAAAAACGTTGCCCCGTACGACCCTGTGAGGCAATTTTGTTCATTGACCAATTAACAACTAACATTTTAGTACACCCACGGGAGAATTGAATATATGTTTACTTGCTAAAATATCTATAACTACAGCTTGTCAAATTTCGGGAAAAACTTTAGATGTAACAATTGAGGCAGCTAAATGTGAAGACAAGCACTTTATGGTGGAATTGTCTTCAAAGTTCTTACCGAGCTGGTACCAACTAACTACACAACATCTAAAAGTCGAAAATGTATTCTCGGTAGTTTGCATAATTTTGAGATTTTCTAGTAAGGTAAGGTAAGGTAAGGTAAGGTAATGGTAAGGTATGCACTTAGAATGGAACAGTCTTGCAAAGCCGTTTTCGGGCTAATCGAGGCCATGACTTAAGGCCCATTTAGTGTTTCGTCAGGTACCAACTGACTTTCCAATTTCCCTCACATGGCATGGGTCGACCCGTCGGCATAGCCTAGCGATAGTTATTGTGTCCTCGCTAAGAGCCTGAGTCGAGTACATTTTAGCGCATCATTTGTAATGACACTCGCCTCTACCATCCGCGTCCCCGATCAAGTAAGTATCTCACGACGACGATGCTTAACTTACAGTGTGTTGAAAGATGACATACCACTACGCGTTGGTAATCAGCCATGGCGTTCTATAATAACAGGCCAGGACACCATACATGAAATGTCAGTTAAGTAACTTACCGAAATCCTATCAAT
>JAUKPT010003895.1:0-11599 GCA_032273505.1 Nanomia bijuga | reverse complement strand
TTAATTTAAAATGTAATCCTTCGTGCCAAACATCCAAGCTTATATACAGTATTCTAAAGCTTCTATATTCAAATGTTTATGAATATGTTGTTATGAAAATTAGAATAAGATCAGGTTAGGTTTGTACACTGAAAAAGGATGTGATCAGTGAGAGGCGCAGTGCAAATATTCAGAAGGATTGTAAATAACGCTCCTATCTTCTTTTGAATATACAAACAACAAGTAATAGAAAGGGTACGAAGGAGTTAAAAAAGCGTTTCAGAAAGATTTATTTTTAAGTACCGAGGTAAAAGGTTCAAGCACGTTTCAAGAACGGAGATAAAAGTTTACCTAAGAAATATCTTCAAGTGAGTATCACCTCTATTATCTGAAATTTTTGGATTCTATTGTTAGAGATAAGATCCTTGACCACATGATTAAAGCATTTGTACCTAAGCGAGATTGTTTACTTAATCTAATTACATGCATGGACATTTAAACAAAGATGATTGATGATGGATCTGCAGTGGATATCATCTACACAGACTTTTCAAAGGCATTCGATAGAATGCCTCATAGACGGTTACTACTAAAACTTGAGCAAGTCGGAATAGATTGGTCGTAAGAACCCATTGGTGGAATACAAAACGGAAGGAATTCCCTTGGAAACAGTGTCGACGGAAAAAGATCTCGTGGTGATTATTGACAGAAACCTCAAATTATAGAATATTAAATTGGGTCTGATTAAAAGAACTTTTGCGTGTTTAGACAAGACTTCATTTCCTTTACTGTTTAAGTCCTTTGTGAGGCCACAACTAGAATAAGGAAATCTTGTCTGGGGCCCTTCAACAAAGAAGACATTTTAAATGTTGAAAGAATTCAGCCGAGAGCAACAGGTGGGGTAAAATCTATCAAAGATATGGATTATGAGGATCACTTAAAACATCTTAGACTTAGAGGTATAATCTTTACCCACAAATTGTTTTCACGATTGACTGACCTTGATCATAATCAGTTCTTTATCATGTCCCTAGATAGATCAAGGGGACATTAATACAACGTTCTCACAGGTAAAGCAACAAAGCTATGCAGAATAAATAATTTTGCCAATAGAGTATCTCTTGCTGAAATTAATTACCGGAAAATGTTGTTAATGCACCCTTAACAGAATTATTCAAAATAAAACTGGAGCAACTATGGAACGGACAACAATAAAAAACGCCATTAAATTAATGTACAAAAGAATGAGTCGGTTTTTCTACAGACTTACTTTAAGTAGAGTTGTATTCAAATGGAATTTATTTACCAGAAAATGAAGTGAAATTAGATAAAGGGAAGTTTCTGAAAGATAGTCAAGTAATATTGCGAAGATGTCACATATAGTGTTTTTATATGTTTCAAAAATTGTTTCGAATAGATCAAATAAAAAGATTTTACCTTAGCATGTTTTGAAAGTAGAAAATCATAGTGTTAGTGTGAAGTTTCGAAGTTGAATGCAAAAGGAATCAAAAGACAAAAGAATGCTGCTTAGTAAACCAAAATTCTAAAAAGAATTACCAGACTAAGGAACCTATCGCCTATAATTTGCTATTACGTTTAAACCTTGGTAAGGCTAATATCCCATAATAACTTATATGCGCTTATATCTGGATGATTTATTGTGACTTTCTATCTCACCTTTTTTGCCATTACCACCAGATGGTTTGTTACCACCATTGCCGCCGGATGGTTTTTTACCCTCATTACCTGACCACCAATAACGAATTCTTCTACCATTAACAATTCTCCATCTCCACCCTTTAAAAGACAAATGCATCAAAAAAATAGTTCGATCAAAGCACAGTGATAATTGTTCAATATATTCTAGCTACATCCGTCATGTAGGTTAAAAGATTCACAAAATGTACGCTTAAAAGTGCACGTTTTTAGAAAATCTTGGAACAAAGAATGAGATATTTCTCTCATGCAATATCATAACTTTTGGCTATTTGTTTCAAAATTTCATTATTCCTTACAATAAAACGAGTAGTTAAATACCTGGATACATCTTTACTCCAACGCGTCCAAAAACCTTGTTAGCAGCATTCACACCGATGATCTTACCAGCTGCAGCTGTCACATATTTCATATTACCTGAGATCTTAACCCATTTCGTTCCATATGGCTTCTTTTTGGTCACTCCAGTTCGATAGTAGACTTTGTTGTTAGGTCCTACACGAAGAATTCTCTTTCCAGAGACGTAAACCTGTTTAGCCTTACCACCAATAACTTTCCATGATGTTCCTGCTGGGTTCTTTTTGGTGATTCCAACACGACCGTAGATCTTTCCTTTTGGTCCTACAGCAACCATTTTCCCGCCTCCAACACTTACATATTTGAGTTTTTTCTCTGAGAGATATTTCCATGATGTACCATATGGATTCTTCTTAGTTACTCCAACTCTGTAGAAGAAGTTATTTTGTTTGTTAACGCCGACAATTTTGCCATTACCCACAGAGATTTGTTTCAAGTTTCCACCAATGTTTTTCCATCCAGTACCACTTGGAGTTTTCTTGGTGATACCAGTTCTGAAGAAGATTTGTCCCCAAGAGTTGACACCTCCAACTTTTCCATCGCCGACAGAAACATAGCTCAAAGCACTACCAGGAACATTTTTCCAAGATTTTCCATGTTTGTTTTTGACAGAGACACCTTTACGGAAGTATACTTTTTGACCAGCTCCAACACCCCAGACCATACCAGAACCAGCACTGATTTGTTTCATGTTACCATTGATAACTTTCCAGTTTTTACCATAGAAGTTTCCTAAAAGTTAAAAAAAAAATAGAAAAATTCAAAATCAATACGTTGAAGTAACATATTTTCAAGCAGGAAATACTAGTAAGCAAGCTTTTACAAACTAATATGTAATCAAACGCCAAAATGTCAATGATTTAGTAGATATATCTGTTAAAATTGTTAATAGATTTGCGTTATAAACTTTTAATTTCCATGATACGTAGTTTGTTCTTTCTTTTAGAACGACAGAATAACAGCTGTACAGCAATGCACCTAATAAGAGAGAACTCAATCTCGCATAAAGCACAAACTACCTGGTAGATTTATCTTGAATTTACTTCATGTTTTCATGACTATTGCTTGTTTAATGCTACAATACAAGCTTAGAAGTCCCCTATCTTTGCTAATATATCTTAAAACTTTGTTCAATTAAACGTCGGTCTATAAAATAATTGATTTTGCTACTCTACCTTCTTTAAAAAATAATCTGGCCAACTTAAGAAATCTTCAATCATTTAGTATTTCTTTAGAAATCAAATATCCTAGATAACAACGGTATCTTCCCATGATTATGGTGACTATTACCACAGGTATTTTGCCTTACTAGTTAAATAACATGTAATTGTTTACTAAACCTTAAATCTTGAACCTCAAATCTTATCAGGACAAAATATTTCCTTACCAGGTTTGATTGGTCGGATTGGTTTGATTGGTCGGATTGGTCTAACAATTGGTTTGGTTGGTATGATTAGTTTTTTTGGAGGGATTGGTGTTGTTTGGATTGGCTCGATTATTCGGATTGGTACTGGTCTGATTGGTTTGATTGGTCGGATTGGTTTGATTGGTCGGATTGGTTTACCAACTGTGTTATGGTTCACATTTGGTGACCACCAATAGCGAACTCTTTTACCATTAACAATTCTCCATCTCCACCCTACAAAATAAATCGAAATTGAAATTTACTTCAAATAGAATTCCTTACCATAATTTGATGATTATACTCATATCACTTAAGATTGTTATAGTCGTTTCTTTCCATTTCTTATGGGATCATGGAAGGTAGGATTTGTCTCCGTTGTACACAAATTAGAAATAATAATAATAATAGTTGCACCTTTTATCAGATCAATTAGAAATGTTTTCATGAAATAAGACTTAATTTTTCAATTTATTTTCTTCTTAATAGAGGTAAAAAAATACAATGATTTATTTTATAAGTTCCAGTAAGGTAAACCATTGCCTACTGACTTATGGACAAATATCCTATCTACAGAAAATCGAGTTGGGCCTGCTTAAAAAATCTCTGATCAAATCATTTGACTAGTGGTCTTCTTTGGCATGGACAACACGTGTAGGAAATATTTCATCCCTTAAGAGTAACTATTTAGGGAAATATGGGCATTTAATGGGCATTAAAAACGAGGAAGATATGAAACAGTTAGACATACTGACGAAAAGCCCTCCCAAGATAGACGAAATTAAAAAAGTTCTGATAAAACTGAAGAATGGGAAATCGTCTACAGATATACCAGCGAAATGTTATTATATGGATTATTGAAAACGTTTGGTTTAGAAGTCAGCTTATGAAAAACAAAATCTATGATTTTCAATTTCAAAGGAAGAGATGAAGATTATCCAACTGTAGTGGTCCACATGAATGATGAACGTATTGAGAATGTCAGACACTTCATATACCTCGGATCGACCATTACCTACAATGAACCAATAACCTCAAACAAAGAACTGGACAGAAGAATTGGTCTAGCCCACAATAAAGCTGAAGAAACTTCTATGTAACTACCACCTCGCACTCAACATTAGAATTAAGTTCTACCACATATATGTACGGAGTCTTCTTTGCTACTGTTGCAATTCATGGATATTGACTAGCACTTAATACTCAAGAATGGAAAGGATCTACATAGGATTCTTGAGGCGGATGGTGCGAGGAGGTATGTCACGAGTGTCTTCAAATGAAGCTATTACAAAGGAAAATAGAGAAAACAACAGAACTGGGCATGGAAATTAAACAGCAACACAATATACCAGATAACTAAATCAACACCAATTCAATATTATATTAAAATACAAAATGCAAGATGGGTTTGACGCGTAGCCCGAACTTCCAACGACACGTTGACGAAAAGACTGATATTTATAGACGGAAAATTCACGAAAAGAGGAAATCATCATCGGACTGTATTAAACAATGTTGTAACAGAAGATGAGAAGAAAGAAAGAACAATAGAAACTTTCCTTCGGAACTGTTTATGTAGAAGGTCTGGAACTTTACAACCGGACAATAAAGTCCCGATTAGGACACTGGGTAAAGAACTTATGTATGTACGTATGTACCTTTGGCTGTTAGATCCAATAGGATGGTCGTTATTGTATGATTCATTTCCTTCATTTGTACACCACTTCGCATATATATTTAACAGGGGCAGATCCAGAGGGGAGCCAATGGTGCCCGGACACAAGTCAGTTTTAATAAAAGTAATTTTTCTTGTTTTACTTATCGCATCTGGGCAACAGTCAGGATATATCCAGTATCCGCCACTGTATTTACCCTCGGCAAATTTCAAGTCCTCCCTTCAAGGCGTTCTTGAGTTATTAAAGATAACAACTGAAAACCTCTTAAGGGATTTTGTTTATCGGGGAAAACACAAATTTCATAAGATTTTATGACGTAAATGAAATGGAGGTCAAATAATTGTCCATATTGTCTTTTTTCATTGATTGATCGACGTAGAAATGACTATTTGTTGTTATATTTGGAGAACATGTTTACCTTTTGACTATAGTGAAATTCACAAAAAAAAAACGATTTAATGACCTTTTTCAAAAGTTGGGGTATGTCAGTCCTACGTTTTGTAGTCATTGAAGCTGTTCTTATTGCATAATTTCTTATTTCCTTTCAATGTAAACAGAAATTGATCACTACACGTACTTACCGAAGAAAAAGTGCGTGTCGCGGGTTTCAAAAGGAAAATATAGAAATTTTGACTCATTTAAAATTGTAATTTTGTAATTATTTGGGGAAGTATGTGCATTTTATGCACTTTTTGCTGTTATAGAGTTAATCATGCTTTGCACACGACTCGCATATGTATCTCTACCCTCGGCTTGTTTCAAATCATCTATTAAGGTGTTCTTCAGTTATAAAAGACTACACCAGAATACCTCTTATCTGTGAAAACGCAAATCTGGAAAGATTTTACGACGTATAATGAATTAAGGACGCCCGTGAGCATCATTTTCCTTCCATAATTTGTTTTTCCATTTTAGATATGCTTAAAAAAATATTTTGAAAAACGCAATCACGTACAAAGACAGATAAACGTCAGTTGACCGTCTAATCAAGTAGTCGGTAACCCGCGGAAAACCAAATAAATTAATTTAAACCTGGATATGTCTTCACTCCAACACGTCCATAAACCTTGTTGGCAGCACTGACGCCAATGATTTTACCAGCAGATGATGTCACATACTTGTATTTACCAGCGATCTTAACCCATTTTGTTCCATATGGTTTCTTTTTGGTCACTCCAGTTCGATAGTAGACTTTGTTGTTAGGTCCTACACGAAGAATTCTCTTTCCAGAGACGTAAACCTGTTTAGCCTTACCACCAATAACTTTCCATGATGTTCCTGCTGGGTTCTTTTTGGTGATTCCAACACGACCGTAGATCTTTCCTTTTGGTCCTACAGCAACCATTTTCCCGCCTCCAACACTTACATATTTGAGTTTTTTCTCTGAGAGATATTTCCATGATGTACCATATGGATTCTTCTTAGTTACTCCAACTCTGTAGAAGAAGTTATTTTGTTTGTTAACGCCGACAATTTTGCCATTACCCACAGAGATTTGTTTCAAGTTTCCACCAATGTTTTTCCATCCAGTACCACTTGGAGTTTTCTTGGTGATACCAGTTCTGAAGAAGATTTGTCCCCAAGAGTTGACACCTCCAACTTTTCCATCGCCGACAGAAACATAGCTCAAAGCACTACCAGGAACATTTTTCCAAGATTTTCCATGTTTGTTTTTGACAGAGACACCTTTACGGAAGTATACTTTTTGACCAGCTCCAACACCCCAGACCATACCAGAACCAGCACTGATTTGTTTCATGTTACCATTGATAACTTTCCAGTTTTTACCAAAGAAGTTTCCTAAGAGTTACAAATATATGAGAAATCTAAAATCGATACGTCGAAGCAACATATTTTCAGGCAGGTAAGACTAGTAAGCAAGTTCTTACAAATTAATATGTAATCAATGGTCCATAGTTCGTTTGGTTGTTTCTTGTTAATCTATATTGAGGTCAGATTCCGTAGATTGGTTTGATTGGTCGAATTGGTGTACCAATAGACCAGCGCCACTGCGGCTAAGTGAGCTGAGTGTCAACATGACTGGCAACTATGAGGTCCAACGTTTTTTGGTCATTTTAGGTATGCTATTACGAATATAACGGGTAATCGGTGTAAATAGGAAGCTTTCGGCCATTACTTGGTTTGTTACTTCCCGAGATAATTGAGACCGAAATCGGAAAAATTGGCGAAATTACGCCGAATCAGCAGTTTTTTTGAAACTTTTAACTCTAATAACTCCAGATCATTTGATCTGAACATAGCAAACCATACCATTTTTTTCATCTTCTTTTCATGCCCATTCCAGCTATTTAATCCGAATTTAGAATAAAATTGAAAATGCTCTTCTTACGGGAATAGACCAAAATGGACCAAGATTAGGCTAATTAAGGCTAATAATGACGAAAGCTTCCTATTCAAACCGATAACCGGTTAAAATCGTAATCAGCATACCGAATGACCAAAAAAACATTAGACCCCATAGTTACCTGTCATGTTGACACTCAGCTCACTGAGCCATTGGTCTACAACACATTAGGTGACCACCAATAGTGAACTCTTCTAAAGTAATACATTTTATTAATTTTTGATTTGTCACTTACTTTACTTCGGAAAGTAAAATATCATCTAGAAATAAGCATTACATTGTAACAGAATTTTACATTGAAGAAAGATCTTTAGTCTAGAGAATTGATGTAAGAAATGAATTTCATAGGTTGAATCGCTAGGTAAGGAAAAATTGCAAGACGCCATTACAAATGGTGCTATTTCTAAAGTAGCGAACAACCAACTATGTTCTCATCGAGAGATTAGTGCTTCATGAAAAAATCTACTACAAGTACAGACACTCTCAGGATAAGTTCTGGTGTTAACGGGTACATGATTGCAAGCTAACAAGCTCGGTTGCCAATTATGACCTCGGGGTTTTCCGGGACAAATAACCCGCATGGTTAGTATTGTAAAATGATTTAAAAGAGATACATAGATAGATCCTTTACCGTTCATGGAGGCTGTTTTGCATGCTTTCCTGTTACATTTCTGTTTCACTTGTGCTTTACCACGGCAAGGCCTTCCGCCTTTCGGGGCAGGGTTGGAACAAGTTCTTGTTTTTGTTTTGAAACCCCCTCCGCACGACTTGCTACATTTTGAGAATTTCGACCACTTGCTCCAACGACCGTTGACTAAAACAAAAATCGAGCATATATTTTACGTACACATTTTTTTTTATATAGGTCAGGAGGAGTTTGCTTGAAGAACATGACGTACTATAATAGTTATCATAGTACGCCATGGATAGGAGTCATATCAATTCCAGCCTTAACATTGGTTGCATTTTCATGAACTTCAAGTTAAAATGGCTTAACAAGTTTCGTTTTAACGCTACAAAAGGAGGGCCTTTAGATGTTTGTTTGTCAAAAATTTAGTTTTAAGCGCCATAATAAATCGATTTAACAATTCTTGTTACCAGAAGAAGTATTCAATGGTGTTGGTGAAAACCTTTATTATGAGAGGGGCGAGAGAGTTAAGAAAAACAGTCATACTACAAAATAATAAACAATTCAAAGCACAATTAAAAACTTACTTGGTTTTGCAGGACGGGTTGGCCCGTTAAGTTTGTAAACATACTCTGTCAAATCTGTACCAACGCATTCTGTTTTATCGCTGTCTTTACATGGTTTGTAATCAACCCCCTTACAAGTAGTGGCTGGTTTCGATTTCAAAATGGGCTGCATGGCTGCCCAGTCTTTGGCGACCCAACATTCAGCCCAGAAACGAATCACAAAGTATGCGTGACCTGTTGCCCTTGCTCTTCTTGAACAATCGCATGCAAGACTAAAAGAAAAGAGAAAAAAACACTTTTATGTGTGGAGAATAATTCTGAGGGAGAATTTTGAGTTTCATACATGGTTGCTATATATAGGTTTAACTAAAAGGTTTTTTGCTGAAAAGAATGCCATTCCAAATTATTGCCTGCATAAATGTTGATCGATTTTTTTCAGTCAACAGTACCGATAATCAAAAACGATATTGAAATCCAAAAGAACAGCTTAAGTCTTTGAATCATTTGGAAAAAAGTTTCCTGTATGATACAGATTTTACAGGCTTTTCACTTACCTGTGAATAGTTTGCGGGAACTTGTACCAATCGACGATATTTCGATCATTTTGGAGTAGGACCATGGTTGTATGTGCTTCTATCACACATCCTATCTTTGAGTAGTCTCTTCGGCAATTGTTATAAGTCCGTCCTGACAACAAAAAAGAAAGCGAATTAAAAGTGGTACAGAATTGCTTCGAAAAAAAAACTATGCCTGCCATGTTTTATAAGGTGAAAATCTTGATATGAAGTTTTTGATTGCATAACTCTTAATAGGTTAGCAAAACAACTACGATAAAAACAAACTTTTTTCTTAACTAGCATAATCAGATAACAAAGTCTTTTTTCATAGGCGACCAGTGCAGCGTCATCTTAAATAACTCTTTCATAGTTTGTTATGAATGATTGTTCATTTTAGCGACACATTAATAAATGAACAGTTAAATTTCTAGTTCTAAAAATTCTAGAAATTAATGTTTTCACTTGTAGAAATTCTGAAAATCGGTTGGCACATTATGATTCGAACAGACTCGATCTTGAGATCTTTAGAAAATCTGAGTTAGAATATTTTCACTATGACTTTTTTCTATTAAGGGCTTCTTTGAGTTTTATACAAATATCGAATCTTTTATTTATCTTACCTGATGCAGTCGATATTATCGCTACGCATAGCAATAATGCAATGGAGAAAACCCCCATGTTCGACTTCCTAAATGTAAAGAAGCTGAATTATTAAGAAAAAAAGCAAAAGGAAATTTAAAGAAGGACAGCCATCTTAACGGTTGTAGTAGTTACAGAAAGAAAAATCAGTTTAGTGTATACACTTAAGTTTCAAAAGGGGACTTCACATTTTAAAAACAACAAGGTTTTGTAACTAGGAAAATTAACAATTAGTTCAGAAAGTTCGGTATATTTCTTTTTATACAAAATATTGCTTTCTGCATAAAAGCGACACCATCCTAAACTTATTTTCCCCTTCAAAAATTTAGTAAAAACTTAGGAACAAACAAAAAGATAAATGTAAGTACTTACTTATTGTTGCATTACTTACCAATCAGGTTTGTGTCTGAATGAGTAAAGAGCGGCCCCTTTTATAGCCAGGAGTAATTCCACTGCTCTTAATTGCTTTTGCACAGCAACTGACAATCTCGCACGATTATTGGTTTAAACTCCCATCTTTGAATATTGTCAAAGTGATTAAGAAAAGTCATTATCGTGATATGAGAGAAAACCAAAATTCGTAATTAGTGGCAATGATCGTGTGAATCTACCTCTCTATTTGATATTTGCCAAGTAACTAACGACTGTCTCACAGACTCTTTGTTGTATTTTTGTCAATTTTGTTAGTTGAAAATCTATTAGATCTGATTAGTTTTTTAAAAAATGTCACCATTCGTAGTTTTTTAAAAAGTCAAAACCATTAAATATTTTTTGGGTTTACCAATCAGAAAAATATTGATGTAAATTCTGGTCAGTCAAGTTAACAAATTATTGCATAAATTTCGTGAGAATAATGTATTTTTTAGCGAAGAGGCGATTCTAAATTTAGTTTATAAGGATAAGTATGAAAATCTCCAAAATGAAATTAGGTAATTAGCTAAGTCCTTTTGATTTGAAATAAAGGTTAAACCATTTGGAGAGCAATTTAATGTATCCATATCAACTCTTTTTATAAATAAAAAGCAGTTGACATTGTATCACTGGATTTTCTTAGAGATTAAGATTACCTTATCGGACAAAGTTGACTTAGCATACCTTAGCATGCCAGAAACTTATTTAAGTTTTTAAGTTTTAATTAATTATGGGATACGATATTTTACCAGGCAGATATAACCAATTTTACCAATTTTACCAATCAAATACTTGAATTTACTAATGGAGTCGAGTGGATTGCTGTATAATGGAAAAACCTGCTGTGTTGGCACCCACTGGAACATTGGAGAGGAATTATTTTATTCGAGGGCTTTTCAATGTGGTTCCACTGGACAAATTTTACCGGACAGCCTATACTACAGTATATCATTGCACATTTCAAAATCAAGGTAGTCAAGCTTATGAAATATAGAAAATGACTGCAAACTGCTTACGGAATGCCGGAAATAGCGAAATCGGCAACCCTGGAGTACCCCCTACCAACGGAATAGTTATTATAAAGTCTTTGCCAGTTTCTTTGCCAGTTGGATGACTGTGAAATCTGCTCAATGTGCTTACAGCGGTTTTTTTTTGGGGGGGGAGGACTTTAGAAAAAGGAAGGAAGAACAAAGAACGGTCAGATGCACCCCGCTGATAGGAGACCTAGAAAACACATTTAATGTTCAGAAAATACCCCCCTCAGGAAACTCTCCGGGTTTCTTCCTTATCATAAAAGAAAACT
>JAUKPT010003894.1:0-11599 GCA_032273505.1 Nanomia bijuga | reverse complement strand
CACACACACACACACACACACACACACACACACACACACACACACACACACACACACACACACACTCACACTCACACTCACACTCACACACATGCACATTATACACATATCAGAGGTAATTAGTTACATACTTGAATGATTGCATTCCTATCTTGACAAGTGTTCAAACATTTGTGACCTTGTGTGATAATGTAACAACCACTGAAGTATACTGTGATTCATTCGTTTTAGAACAAAAAATATATTAGTGATGGCTCCAAAGCAAAAGAAACGAAAACAAAACGATACAGATGATGACTGGAAGGAAACGAAGAAGAAAAAAACTGTTCAAGGTGAAGGGATATGCATCATTCACATGGATGAGTCTAAAATGGATGGTTTCACCTATCTGACGTCCAAGAACAGAACAACCATGGTAGAAAAATTGAGAAAAATTGCTGAGAAAAGACTCGGTCAAGAATTTGGCTCTGTGCATCGGATGGAGAAAATTAGCCAGGACTTTCTCACTAATATTCAATCCATCGCTGAAACAACGCACGGCTACCATCGTGATTGTTACCAACGTTTTACAGGAAATATGAATAGATTGAAGGAAGTTGTTTCTGATCCTTCAAGCAGTCCTAATGTTGAACCAAGACGATCCGAACGAAAATCCAGTGAGGGTGAAAAGATTATCTTCAAACCAGATTGTATATTTTGTAATAGGGAAGGGAAGATAAGTGTTGTTAAAGATGGAGTGAAAACAACACAAGGAGTCTCAGGCTTCAATCAAGGGGGTGGTCCTCATATATTTGTCCATGCTGAACATATTGGTGACACAAATCTGCTTACCAGAATTCGTGGATATAATTTATTTTCCTGTGAAGCAAAGTACCATCCACATTGCAGAGAGAAATACTTAAACACCAAGAGAGATACCTCTTCTAGAAGGGTGATGGAAGTAAATAAAACAATCCAAGTGCAGATGGAAGAAGCACATCAACATGCTTACCACAGTGTTCAAGATGTCATCAAAGCTGAAGTGATTCATAAGCAGATAATAGTTAGATTTTATGTTTTGCTTGGTGTTTACAGGGACAAACTTAAAGGGACACAATTTGAGAACAACAAGTACAGGGCAGAAAAATTGTTCAAAAAGCTTAAAAAGGATGATAGCCTTTCAACTGAGGTTTCATTTTGTTTCCCTCAGAAAGGTTCAAAACAATTTGAAACATGTCTTTTGTATAGCCAGCGTATGAAGATGGATGATGCAGTTAGAGCATCATTTGAGCTTGGGATGGCTCTTGCAAATAAAGTCAAAGAAACAGCACTGGAAATCCGGGGAGAAGTTTTGAACGCTTTTAAAAAATTCAGCAAAATTGAAAAGTGGCCACCAATGCCAAACACCATACCAGACTGTCATGACTTAGTGCCAATCCCATTGCAAAATCTCATCAAGATTTTGATATGTGGTTCAGATCACAGTAAGTCAGAGAAAACCTCTCGATTAGTGTATTCTATCAGCCAGGACATATGCAGAGCAGTCACAAATGGTAAATGGAATCTACCTAAGCATATTTTACTTGGTATGGCTTTACGACATCTATTTCGTAGTGCTGAGCTCACTGTCATTCTGAATAGGTTTGGTCATATTCCTGACTATTGCTTTCTTCTTGAACTTGAGTCTGCTCTGGCTAAAGCTATGGACGAGTCCTCTCACTTACTAACAAATAGTATCATTAGAAATGCTTCGTGTAAAACGGTATTTCATTCTGACTTTGACAATTTTGACCAGTACACAAACGAACTAACTGGTGCTGGTTCAGTCCACAGGGCTCATGGTATAATGCTCCAGGAATTACTGCCTGAGGCAAATGAGTTGGTTGGTGGAAACATTCCTGATATCATTCCTCAAAAGAAGACTAAGAATAGGTCTTACAAGTTTCAACTATCAAAACCTGTTGAGGACCAGCCTTACATGGGAATAAGGAATAATCCATCCTTGGAGATCAACACTACAACCATTTCTGGTGGAGAGGACCAACAGAACATCATGCTCTTTGAAGGCTTTATATGGGTGTTCCTTAGGCTGGCATCTGTTGAAGGCGGGACACAAGAATGCCCAGGCTGGAGTGGTTATGTGTCTTTGCTAGGCACAGTGCCAACCCGCCTTACCACCATTGATTATTACCCAGTCATACCTTACCCAATAACCGATTATTCTACTGTCGTCGAAACATTGCGGTATGCAAAGGAAGCAGGGGAAGAAGTTGGGCAGGACTACCACTTTGTGACATATGACTTAGGTGTGTGTCTGAAAGCATTTCCATTAATTTGGAATCACCCTGTCAAATATAAGAAGCACATTTTACTTATTGGGACATTTCACATCGTATGTGCATATTTAAAAATGTTGGCGAAGAAAATGAAAGGCTCTGGCTTCTCAGATATACTCATTGAGTCGGGTTTAATGACGTCAGGGTCAATGGTTAGTGTCCTTTCAGGAAAAGGGTACTCAAGGGCAATGAATTGCCATAAGTCATTGCTTGAAGGCTTGGAAAGATTGTTGATGCTAAAATTTTTCATAATGGAAGATGATAATATGGAATTGATGATTGAAAAAGCTAAGCAACAAGTTTTAATTCATAAAACAAAGCCGAACGCAGACCTTAAAACACTTGTCTCTAATAAGGATGTTAGCGATCTCATTTCTGGGTTTACTCAATTCAGGCAGAAAGTGAAAAACGGACTTCTAGGTGTGACTGCAAGAATGTGGCTTTCCTATATGGACCATGTATGGTTAATACTGTCTTTGTTGCATGCTGTGAAAACAAACAACTACAAAGAATATGCACATTGCATGACATTGCTCCCTGACCTATTCTTTGCCTTTGGCGGTCAAAATTATGCACGTTATCTAACATACTTTGGAGTGTTCCTTGCTAATATTGACCATTCCCATCCTGGAGCATCAGAGCTGATCAAGCAAGGAGTATTCAGTGTTGCTCGTTCGTTTGTGCCAGGAAGCCGCTCTGCTACAGACAAGACCATAGAGGAGACCTTTATGAAACATTCGAAAAGTAGGGGTGGAAGTGGCGGTGCAGGAATGATTGGGATTCTCAACAATCCAGGTGCCTATCAAAGGTGGTGCACAACTGCAAGTGAACGTGTCAAGTATTACCAGGCCACGCTTCAAATGGCAGGCATGGAGCCAGATAAGAGCAAGAGTAACGATAAACACAAAGACACTAGATCGTCTGAGATGAAGAAGTCTGAGGAATTTATCAAACAGGTGATAGAAACAATCACAGATTATGGAAACCCCTTTGACATGTCTGATAAAAGTAAGCTATACTGTCTGTCATCAGGATGTTCAGTTGCTGAGGATGTGATGAATGATGTTTTAAGTGTTGAAACTATGGGCAGGGAAGCAAAGTTAGTTTTTATAAAAGACAGATTGGGGAAAGAAAACGAACAAAAGAAGGGCTCAAATGGAGAAGGCGTCTTCTTTGATACCATCAAGAAGATGAAACTCAAGACTATGGCAACAGATAACACGAAGGTTACCCTGACAAAGTCAGACAACAAGAAAGTAAGCTACCAACAAGATGGCAGCTTTGTGTTTAACTTACTTCTTCAACTACAGAAACTTGGGCCAGATGTAATTGATTTAAGAGTTTTCGTGTCCTATCCCCTTACTCCCATTATCTACTCCATAGGAACAGTTGATGGATATCTGGCAAAGACAAACAAATCGAAAGGTTTCCAATGGTTGACAAAGAATATTGTCAATGCTTCGTTCCCTCAATCAACAGAGAAAACTGTTGTCATTGAAGACGGGAATGCCATCTTTCATTGCCTCACTGATCTTCCAGGTACATTCAAGGAAATTTCAGAGAGAACATTTGATATGATGTCCAAGTGCAAAATTGTGATTTTTAGTACAGACATGTACAAGGCTCTCTCAGTAAAAACCATGGAAAGAGTTAGAAGAGGGACATCGAACAAATTGCTGGTCGGTGGACCTAAAACTAAAAAACCAGTCGAATGGAAAGAATTTCTGAAGAACAGTGATAATAAGATGAGATTTATTGAGATTCTTCTGGAGGTATGGTCGTCGAAACAGTTCGCAACTAGGTTGGAATCTAAAGAGGTGACTCTGATATGCGAAGGAAAAGCTTACAAGCTCTCATATGGAAACAATGAGGTTACTAAGACAGCTCTACCTGAAATAGAATCTGACCAAGAAGAAACAGATACTCGTGTCATTCTTTATTGTTTTTATGCCAGAACCAAGGGTTTTAAGAATGTTGTTGTGCGAAGTCCAGACAGCGACATTTTCTTCATCCTTCTCAATTACATACATGATTTGGATGGAATCACTGTGTTCTTTGAAACTGGAAAGAAGAACAAAAAACGACTGATAAACATGACTAAACTGACAGAACATTATTCGGATGAGTATTGCAAAGCCTTGTTAGGCCTGCATGCTTTTACCGGGTGTGACAGCACTAGCGCATTCAAGGGAAAAGGAAAGGTAAGGGCGATAAGATGCATGCTGAAAGATAGTATCATACTAAAAGCTTCAGCAAAACTGGGAATTGAGTGGACATTAACTGATGAGGTTATAATTGGAATGGAGAGGTTAACATGTCGGTTGTATGGTGCTTCAAAGGTCAACGACGTTAATGAATGCCGCTATGTCAAGCTAACATCAGTCTGCTGTCCAGACAACCTGAATATGATCAACCCTACCAAAAAGTTTGACACTGCCTTCATTCCTCCACCTAAAGTATCATTTCTGGAGCATTGCAAACGTGTCAACTTTGAAGTTGGTAAGTGGAAACGAAGTCATGAACAATTTCCAATCATACCAAGTCCCTTTGATGATAATGGTTGGTCCCAAGACCTTAACGGTTTTCTTCAGCCTACATGGTATAAGGGTGATATGCTTCCCCAAAGTATCATCAATGAGCTTCCCACAGAATCAGAAAACAATGAAAGTGAAGAAAAAGATGAAGACGTGGAAGAGGACGTTGAAGCTGATGACACCGATTACACAGACTATAGTGATTTCATTGCAGAACTTTTTAATGAAGATGATGATGAGGAGGAGTTTGACGGATTTTCTAGTGATGATGATTAGCTTTTCTTTTGTTTATTGTGTTAAGTTTATGATTGTTAACTGATTCTATTGAATTGTATTACAATAAACATACTTAGAAACAATGAATTTTTGGTAAAATGGTCAGAGATCAATCGTTACAGTGCATGTACTCGGGCCATGGTTCCCTCTCCTTTTAAGCCGAAATAGGCCAAATTAGCCACAAAAAAAAGGCAATTTTCACCATTTTATAGAATTCTTGGACCGCAATGTAACTTTTTTGTCCTTAGCAGAGGGTTCCCAATAGGTTCCAATCATTTCCGACGAATTTCAAGTTTTGTCATGGTCGAAATCCATAGGTCTTCAATTTTTGTCATTTTTTGAGATTTTGGGGGATCTAGGCTACCTATATCTAAAAATGACCCTGGAAAACCTCCCTGGAACCAAAATATTTGATGTTAACATTTTTTTTCTGAAAGTAGACACCCTAAGGGCTAAGAAAAAACCTGTGAAGTTGACTGTACATTAGGGGCCACTCTAGCTCATGGACTATATGCTATCAAAGCTCATGGCTTGCTTGCCTGTTTGTTAAAAAATAATGTTTTGAGGAAAGTACCTTTGGGTAAAAGATGACAACACGCAAAACAGAATATTTCACGAAAAGATTACTAGTTGATTTTCATTAACAAGACTTTCAAGCCTCACTCCCCACCTATATATCTGGGGGAAGGTTCAGTCTTAATACGAAAAGGTGACATCAAATGTAAGTTGATTATTCAAATAACCAAGTTTGTAATCATTTCAATTAAAAGTTCACACCCCCTGGGAAAATGAAAAATTAGGGTGTTAATATGTCTGTGAAAGAATGGAAATCATACATCATTGTTACACATTATCAAACCATGAGAAATTTGATCTGGCAGAAGAATCGAATTTAATTTTTTCTTATGCTTCAAACAAATATGTACCAAATGAATCCAAATAAGGCAAAAATTTATGTAAAAATATTGAAAAGCGCTTCACATAGCTAAAACTAATCAAAAATAATGAAAACGAGAATCTGCTTAATGTAGACAGGCACTTATACACCGTGACATCACTCCCAAGAAATAAGCCAAATAAGTAAATCAATCAACAAAAGGTAGATAAGAAATATAATTAATAAAATCAATTAGAGCCATGATTTTCATGTGATCAAACATGTGACAAATACGAATATACGAACACTGATTGTTGAGACCTCACATAAATATCAAAGTATTCGGAAGGCAGTCCCCCCTGATCTAAGTGATCGGAGATTGCATGCTTTGAATCATTCCATACATATTAAGAAAGACAACGATTCCTCGCAAATAGAATATGAGTAAATTAAAATAGTACAGGGTGGCGAAATATACATTTTCCAAGGTATTCAAGGGGAAATTTTTCTATTTACACAGGTATTCTAGAAATATTGGCAAATAATTGATTTCTATCGGCGCAAGATCTAAGTTTCTTTGGGCGAGTCGAACAACTTTCAAATATCAAAATGCACAAAATGTTTTTTATGATCTAAAAGCATGTCATCTTAAGAAGTATTTGTTTTTTTTCTAGTTACCGTAAAACAGCAACTTTGGCCATTTTTTTAGCAATATTTCAAAAATATAAGTATTAAGAAGTTCTTTAGGGGCTCTAAGAGTTCGAGGTTCTAAAATTCTACCTTGTAAGACTAGCAACTAAAATGTCGAACAATTCTGATATAGCAAATATTCTAAGTTAAGCAGAAAAACCAAAGAAATAATTGGAGGAAATATATAAGTTACTAATTGCAATAAAATAAAACGTAATCTCAGTAAAATCATAATCAAATTTAAAAACTAAAAAAGACAAAATTGATCAGATATTTAAAATATTACTGATAGAAAAATTGTAGAATTTTGGTCAGTCAAAACAAAAGAAAATATTGGAAAATGTGTACTTACCGAAGTTTCAAGAGAATAGCTCCACGAAACTCGCAATACTGTTGGTACAAGTCGTCCATCTACGAAAGAAAAACAGATGCTTCATCAATCAAATAAAGAAATAAAGAAAGAAATAGGAAGGAAAATGAGTTAATTGAAGAAACAAAAATTTAAAAGGAAATAATTCAAATATACATTTCATGTTTTCCTCACAGGAAATTTTCTCGAATGCCAGCATATTTGAATTTTGGACCTCTCTTAAGTATAGATCATTGATATGCAGATTTTCATGGAATCATTTGACTTGCTATCAACTAATCATTCATTCGAATATGTCAAATATACATGCTGAAAGGGTTAGTAGAATAATATTCAACACTATTTTATCAATCTATGGCTGTGTATACTCTTTTCGAAATGATATAGATGAATCGAATATCAACTATCATTCATTTAAACTTATATGTCAAATTTATGACAAAGAAGGAATTGGGGACAGTCCTATATGACTTACTTAGTCAAATCTATCTATTGCATAGTCTTTTCAATTTATGTCTGAATCAAATAATTTCATTTATGATATGGTACTTGCTTCTAACTCTTCAGTAATTCAGCCGCACATGAAGACTATTGAACTAAGCAATTGTTGAGTGTAAGGTATAATACAGTAACATAATTCATTCAATAACTTCAAAGCCAAAAAACTAACTGTATCTACAGAAATAAAAACATAAGCTGGTGATAATAGTTGTATCGGGTTACATACATGCAGAGCTCGAGAATCTTACAACTTTTCGAGCCGCAAAAAATCTTAGGTAAAAATCTGCCGAACTAGTCGACAGCCAAATTGTCATTTTTTTTTTGTTGTCTGGGAAGGGCTGCCGAGAAAATGACAGGGCAGCCGAGCCGAGCCGCGGCTGTGCGGGTAAGATTATCGAGCTCTACATACATGTATAACGTTCGTGAAGGATTTTTGAGAATTTTGCATGTACAGGGTAACCAGCAAAATTTCATTAAAGGCTCCAAGGATAAATCCAAGGCGGTTCAAATGTATTTCAATAACAAATATATAAGTCAATTTCTCAAAGAATTTATAAGGACTACAGAACATTCAAATTCACTGTTTGATTTATTGGAATTCACACCTTTAATCAGCCAATTGCGTGATTAACAATTTCGAACTAAAATCATGAAAATTTCCAATTGAACCATTTCAGGTACTTGCTATGTCTGTTATGATGACATCCATATGCTCGGTGAAAAGAAATCTTATTCAGAGATGAGAAATTGCAATTCTTGTTTATATATTTTTGATTATTGTCCGAGTTCTTTAAAAGAAAAACAACTACAACCAAAGCAAGATAGCTATTTTTTTATAATTCCTCAAACCTAATCGTATTTAAAAACCAATTCGTTAATGAAGTAGGAATTCATGAGTATGAAACCTGTCAAAATTTGACAGCCATTATCAGCTTTGACTTGCGACACTTGAGTGCTATTATCAAACAAGTTTTCACGATGAATAATTTATTTAGGTATGTTGAGGAATGTCTTTTAATTTGCAAGTACCGAAAGTGTGGTTCATGAATCATGCCTTGACAATTAAAATCACACAAATTTGGCAAGCATAAAATACACCTTTTCGTAATTCTCGAAGCTATGTTGTAAATTCTAAATAAACTCTTGTAAACTTTTAGATATCTGATCAACTTGAAGGTGGGGCAAATTAATGGAAAGACTTGGCCAATTTAGAGAACCATTTATAATCAACTAAAAATCATTCAAATTCTGAATACACAGAAACATAATATCGTTTAACCTTCATTAAGAATAGCATCATTTAAAATTCCTTGGCAATACTTTATAAAGAAAAGTGTGATTCTTTTCCTAACCTTACGTAACTTAATTGATTCTTGAAATATATTATTATGCTAATGAATATTTACGAACGTTTTCATACTTTCTATTTTTGAAATAACATTAGTATCAAGATTAACTTGCTCACAGAAAAAAAACATTACTAGCTTATCTTTTTTCAAAATGATTTATCTAGTGTGGTTAGATCCAACGCGGAGTCGCGGATGCAATTTCATGCAGCAAACTGCCTAAATCAAATCAGTTGGCAGTTCTTGCCCAAATCATAATCTCCCCTGACTCAAGATCTCATCATTTCAAATTATTGGGTAATTATATGGGTAATAAAAGGAATAATACAACAATTCCACGTTGAAAAGCAACTAATAGGTTCTTACTGATTCAATGATTTGATCTTGTAGAGTTTTGAACTTCTCCGATTCTTGGTTTTCATACGTGTCGTCCCATTGGATCTTCAACTTTATACTCACATCACGAGCTTGCTCAGAAGAATCTAAAACCGAAAAACAAGAGTTTTCTAAAACTAAGTTCAATAAAGAGCTTGAATGAAAAGGATCTCACAAGCACACATCAAAAAAACAACACAAATTCATTAGGGAATATTTTGGTTAAAAGTTCTTAATTATTAAGCCCTGTCACCAAGGTTACTAATAAATTGTCTTCTCGTGTTTTAAGCATTTTGGCGACAAAGAAATGGACAGTCTGAGTGTATTGCGAGGTCAAATTGGTAATGATCGGAAAAACTGACTGACTGTTTTAGGTAAAAAAAAAGTAACCTAAAACAACACAAATTATTCATTTACTTTGCTTAAAACAGTGTATATTCTCTAAATCTTCACATTGTAATACAAAATTTAAAGGCAGATAGTGACGTATAAACACGTATAAATCTCATTTAAAGTTAGCTAGAGAGGACTAAAGATCATTGATATAAAACACTTGGAAAAAATATTTTCGCCTTAAATAGAAGATTCTGACGATTGAATATATGTCATATATATTACGAGCACATTGATACTATTCCTTTTGTTTTGTTTTGTTTAAAAGTCATTTTGATTTTATTTGGTGAATCATGGGTGGGATTTTCCGAGACAAAACTCGAGCTCCTGAGTAGCGTGCTACTCATTTGTACAGAATATACACATCTGCATACACGTGACTTGTAAACCTTCCGAGTAGCAAGAATTTTTCATTGCCATCTTTCTGAGCAGCAGGAAAGAAAATTAAAGAGATCGTGAAATATAAGTCTGTAACTGTAACACTGTCTTTAGACACTTGATATCAACCATTTTTTTGTCATAAGTGGAATCATCAGAGTAGTAGTAGCGGCGCTACTCATTTGTACAGAAATTACACGCCTGCTGTATATATTCTGAACAAAACCTTGATTTTCTCCCACCACCCACTTTTCTCATGATTGAATTTTTTTTTCACGAATCAGCTTAAACTGGGAAAAATGACAATTCTAGAAAAATAGAACTTTGTTTGACACAGAAAGAACTTTGTTTGTTTTACATTCATACCTTTGTTTGATCTATAATGTGATGCTTTCCAAATACATCAATAATAGACACATATAAATATGATAGCAATACAAACAAGTTGATTCCTTTGAAATGTCTCACATGGTTATAATATTCTGAAATGACAAGAATGACTCATTGGTTTGGTATTTTTATTGTAAAACTTACTTTTTGGGGAGTAGGATCAAGTCAATTACACTCAATTTTAGCTAGACAGATGCTTTTGTGTCCAATTCATCTACTTTTTTTAAGTGACAACTCAACAATTTGTAATTGTCATGTTATGACTGCAATTGCAGTCAATTGCATGCAAGTTTAATGGTTTAATGGGTTCTTGAAAAATGACTAATTATTATTCAACCAGACATTGCATCAAATGATGTTATAATGACCAAATATCGATGCCAATCACATTATGCTCATCCTAATGATCTAACCCCAAAACAAGTCATAGTTAATTTGGTCATAAGAAGAATGTAATGTCAGTAAAGAACTTTGTACAAGGATTAAATGGCTGAATAAAGCCCAAAGAAACGCTCTAGATTTCAATGTTTATTAAAAACATGTCCAAAATCAAATCAGTCTTTAATCAATCACATTGTGAACTTCGATTAAATTTTGCTTTTTCCGACCAAGAACAACTGTCTACAGATCACAATAGTGTAGTCATTGTAAAATTAATTTTGGGTATATATTATGCAATTGTGGTAGTATTCCTTCCGGATAAAAAAGGTTCTTTATCTGAAAATGCTAGAATGTGGTGAATGGTAATCAAATTTTCCCCTGTTCAATCAAGGTTGAACTAAACAGAAGAAACAGACCTCATTTATGAATTACAATCCATGATGACTCCACCTCAATGAATTCATAACATTTAACTTACAAACCCCGAATGTGTTTAAAGGTCATGAAACAAAAATAAAGCAAAACCCTAGGTGCAAAGATCGACCCATAAAGATAACAAAAAGAAGTAGATTATTTAGATTTCAAATTATGATCTTAATTAAAGTGAAAGAAAAATCTGTCTTCTTTTAACACAAACTGTTAAATGAAATGTGTCCACTAAGTCTGTAAACATTAGTCATCAAAGTGAAATTTCTTCTTCTATTATAACTTAGCTCTAAATCATGGAGATATGAAGGTAGGAAGTAACAATCGCGTGGGGGGGGGGGGGCGGG
>JAUKPT010003893.1:0-11601 GCA_032273505.1 Nanomia bijuga | reverse complement strand
GTTGAAAAGAAAATAGCCCCCCCCCCAGTAAATAATCCTTAAAAAAGGCACTGCAGTGGCGGATCTGGAGTGTCTTCAGTGTTTTCATAAAGACACTCATTTTTAATAAGAGAAATCTTTTTCGGCAAGTTTTTATTATTAAGTTGGCCCTAAATATTGTTAAACTGGGTTCCAGACGAGGACAAAATATGAGTGAAATGAGAGAAAATAGGCCCTGAAGTGTGTGCTTCCATGCGTTTTCAGTGTTCCAATTTAAAAAATTCCCCGCAGCTTGAGGTAAATACCACTTTTGAAGACACACATAAATTGGGCTAGATCAGCCACTGCATTATATCAATGCTAGCGAAGGCTTTTTGTTTGCCTACCTGATGCGATCGTTTTCCAGAATCATCAATTGATGCAAGATGTACAGAAGCATTCACCTATGTTGTTAGGGGCCGTCGATGAATTTGAACCATAATCTTTCTATATTTTACCACCATCTACCCTGGCTGTTAACATAGATAAAAACAGAAAAGAAACTACGGATTCAATACATTTTGTCCCTTATGCAACACTTCAACAGACATGACCGTTATTTCCGGCACTGAGCAACGACATACGTGTGTATTATTCCGCCTTAAATAAGCAACTACCAATGAAATGCGCTATATTGGGTCACGTGCCGACGGGGTATTTCACGGTATCCCGTCATTAGATGTCTAGAAAAGATAAATTTCGTTCGAAAACAATGGTTTGCAATGTAGTGTCATCAAAAATGTAAACAATAGAATGGAAGGATTTGACGTCAATAAAATCTATCAATTTTATCAAGATTGCTGAAAAACGAAAAATAAAAACGAGTGATGCAACGAGATTCATAAGAACAAAAATTAATTTTTCTCTTATCAAATCATTAATTCTCTGCATTCGTGGTTCAAGAACCATTCGTGACGACATCTGTCAAGTTGCATCCACTGATATTGCACTCATCAATGAGATTTCAGGTGCAAGAGAGTAGAACATTTTTTTTTTTTATATACTTTTATATATTTTTTCACGTTATATATTGCATTTATGTTTTATAAATTATAATTTAGTTTATTATCGGCTTTGCAAATGAATGTAATTTATATTTTAGTTATTATTGTAGAATATATGTTAGACTTTGAAAAAAAAAAAGAAGTTTTATTGACTTTATGAAAAACATCAACAAATGTTGGGTTAAAAATAACAATCCCCGGGAGTACCCCTAAATCCGAAAAAGGGTAAAATGTGCCCATTTCTGGAAAAAGTGTAAATCAAGGATAAGAAAACAGCATATCTACACTAAATTATATTGGGATACTAACTGTTACTCGAACATGACATAAATTTTTGTCAATGGACCAATTTAGGGGTCTTTAAGTGTCAAAATTGGGGTCAAAAGAATCAAAATGTGTCCATATATAGAAAAAATGAATATTTTGAGCTGAAATTACAATATTACATTAAATCGCATTGGGAAATTAATTATTACACCAATTTGACAAAGCCATTGTTAATACCCCAATTTGGAAGTCTTGAGGGGCTAGACAGGAGTCAAATTATACCCATTTATAGAAAAGATGTTTGAATCACCTTCTCTGCTTATGAAAACTCCTACATAATGAAACCGAACCTCCGATATGACATGTGCGTTTAGTACCACTAAAGGACTAAAAACCTTGCATCACATACAAGGAAAGACTCTGAATCTCGGACTCTCGTCCGGAATAATTGGAATAAGAGTGGCGTTGGAAATGACAATTACTCGCGGGAAACAGTTTTGTTTTGGAAATTGTTTTGGAAATTTAGTATTTTAGTAGCCTACACTTAGATCCGTTTGGACCGCTTCAAGATGCGAACAAAGAGAAAAATGGGCAGGCGAACAAAAATGTAAAAAGATTATCCCCTAAATTTTTAGTCGCAAATCTTATTCGTTAAAACGTCCTGTATCAGCTGCCCGGTGCCTATCTGTAAACTCACTGGGAAGGTCAACAAATCAGAAATAATCTCCTGGCAAAATCACCGGACAAGTTAAATAATTAGAAATAATAACCGGGCAGGTCAATAAATCAGTAATATTCTCTGGGCAGATTAAAGAATCGGAAATAATAACCGGGCAGGTCAACCACGGACTACTAGAATACCCGGACGAGAAACTCGCGTTTATGGGGAAAAATGAATGGAGGCCATTAAATATGATTTACGATATTACGAGATTGGAATGACTTTTTAAGTTACTTTTTTTTTAATAAAGGATAAATTATCGTTAATTACGTGGTAAAAAAGAATTTTGTAAAGAATAATTAGATGAGGTGGTAATTAACGATTTACTTAATGAGGGCCAGATATACTTAAATGTGTGATGAATAATATATAGACCCAAAACCACTATCATATGATGTAGAAATAAATCAAATCGACATGATATTATTAATTAACAATAATGCTAACATTTCTGCCATAAATGACTGGTCTTGCAGACCAATTGGGTCCAAAATGGGTCCAATTATTGCAGAAAATGACCAAAAATTTGTTTTTACGAAAATGTGTCCATATGAAGTAAAAAAAGCAGTTGTAACGCAAAATATCAAGTTTGAAAAACAAACCAGGGTAGTTATTCACAAACAAAATGCTTATAAGACTCAAAACACTCACAACGTGGCCTAAAAGGGCATATGGAGGCCCAAAAAGGACCCAAAATCAATTTTTCGGCCAAATTGAGTGAAAAATGAAAAAAATTGGTAGAATAATGGTTAGAATTGAAAAATTCAATGTATTAAATCACTTCAATGTATCTTCAAAGAATCTTTTACAAGACCATGATGAGTATCTACATTCAGAAGCATATAATTGGCCCCAAAAAAGGACCCATAATCTAATTATCAGCCAACATAAGTGAAAAATGTCAATATTTTCGTCAAATAATGGTAGGAATTGATAAAATCAATGAATTAGATCACTTCAAGGTATCTTAAGGGTATTTGTTTCAAGATCATGATGAATTTGAACATTCAGAAGCGTAAAATTAGCCCCAAAAAAGGGCTCAGAATCCAATTTTCGGCAAAACTAAGTGAAAAATGTCAATATTTTGGTCGAATAATGGTTAAGTTGATAAAATAAATATAGCAGATCATTTCAAGGTATCTTCAGGGTATTTCTTTCAAGATCATTATGAATATGAAATTCAGAAGCCTATGATTAGCACCCTAAAATGGGCCAGAATACATTTTTCGGCCAAATTAAGTAAAAAATGACAATAATTCGGTCCAATAATGGTTAAAATTTATAAAATCAATGTAATATATCACTTTAATGTGTCTTCAGAGTATTTTCTACAAGATCATGATGAATATGTACATTCAGAAGCATTTAATTGGCCCAAAAAAAGCGCCCAGAATTAAATTTTCGGCCAAATTAAGTGAAAAATGACAATATTTTAGTCAAATAATGGTTAAATTTGATAAAATAAATGTAGCAGATCACTTCAAGGTATCTTAAGGGTATTTGTTTCATGAATATTAACATTCAGAAGCCTATAATTGGCATCCCAAAAGGGTCCAGAACACAATTTTCGGCAAAATTAAGTGAAAAATGTCAATTTCTTGATCGAATAATAGTTATAATTGATAAGACTAATGTATCAAACTACTTCAAGGTATCTTAGATCATGGACAAAAATATATACATTCAGAAGCCTATAATTGGCCCACACAAAAGGGCCAATAATCCAATTTTTGGCCAAATCAAGTTAAAAATGTTCATATTCATCATGATCTTGAAACAAATACCCTTGAAATACCTTGAAGTGGTCTAATACATTTTTTTTATCAACTTTAACCAATATTCGACCAAAATATAGACATTTTTCACTTAATTTGGCCGAAAATTGGATTTTTGGCTTTTTGGGGGGGGCCAATTATATCCTTATGAATGTACATATTCATCATGATCTCGTATAAAATACCCTTAAGCATGGCCAACTATATACAGCCCTGATAATTTTACTACGTACTAAGTGGTAGGAAAAAATATATCAGAGACACTCTTAAGCGAATTGGTCAAAAATTGGGGGAGGTAATGGCCCTTGAATTTATACATTTAAGATCTAAAAACTTAAAGTATATTAGATTTTTTAGACCTATCTTATTAGAGGGTATAGCTTTCCATAAGGCTAATCTTGTTGCAAAATTAAAAATTGTTACTATTTTTATTTCTTAAGATATCACTAAAAAGGTAAAACTCTAGGTCATAATTTCAAGAGCTAAGAGACTAAGAGGTATGATCTTTATTTGAGATAAGAGTATTGTTATATGTTGTTAAGATTTATGCCGGCAATAAAAAGTTAATCATTTTGTAATACAGGCTATTAATCTATCCTTTACTGACTAAAGAAAGATTAACCAAACATTAACATAATTAAAACCTCTGGTTTTGGGACTTTATATCAGTTCACACTTATGTATATCTGGTCCTTATTAAGTAAATTGTTAATTACTACCTCATTTAATTATTTTTTTTCAATATTTTGTTTTCACCTACTGAACGATAATTTATTCTTCATTTAAAAAAAAAGTAACTTCAAAAGTCATTCTTATCTCGAGATATCGTAAATTAAGCTTAATGGCCTCCATTAATTTTTCCCGTCCGGATATTCTTCTGGTCCGTGGGTCAACCGGGCTGCTTGATGTGTTAAATAAGAATGTAATTATAATTCAACTAGTTTTTCCATAGTTAATATACCATGTATATGAAACGCAATTGAATTATGATAAAGACATCGTCATATCTCTAGGTGAATATTTGTGCACGAATAATACTACGTGACTTGAAAATTACCACTGTTTTTATCATTTATCATAGTTACATTTTTATTATAACGTGTTTTCCTTATTGATTAATGAGAATGGTATTGTTTTGAGTAATTGTTTTTATCAATAGATTTCAATACATTGGGTGATTATTCGTACCATCATCGACAATAACATATAACAATATTTTTCCTAACTGTTAAATATAATTAATTGTTTTTGTGTGAATACTCTAACCATATGTACAAACACGAATTAGTTTGAGAATAAAGTGAGATGTGCAATAAACATCAGTGATGATTATATTTCAAATCAAGAGGTTTAGATATGAATGTAACTCGCACAAATGTTTTAATTCAAACTAGTAATTTAATTTCAATGTACCTACATTATGTACCTACTTTTACTTTTATAGATTATAAACATTCACAAGTAAATGGAGATCACTTCAGCATCACAAAGCGACCAGAAAAGCCTTCTACCGTCAAGAAGCAAAACATCGATATGTCACTGCATCAATGCTCGTCTCGTCCCCTCCAAACTCTGCTTCTTCTTGAACGATGTGTTTCAAGTCACCTACTCTTCTTTCGCCATAGTCTTCTTCACATCGGTTGGTTTAACAGTGAGGGAGGCTGGAACGATATCAGGGTTGTGTTTGATCACCAGTTTTCTCACGACGCCTTTATGGGGGTGCTTAGTGGATTACACGGGACGTACTAAATATGTATTCGTCATTTTATGTGTTGGAACAGGAGTGACATTTTTTCCATTACCATGGATCGCTGCTTCGTTATTACCAATACACTATGATAAAAACTCGACCTCAATTACTACGACGAAGTACAGCGTGAATGAATTCTCTTCCAATTTGTTTTACGTAATGCTTCTTCTACAGTGTGTGTTCAGCATATTCAAGTATCCGATACGAGGATTCACCGTTGCATTTGTCATGAACATTGTGAAAATATCAGATGCTGAATTCGGTAGACAGAACTTATTTGGATCAGTTGGAGTATGTATATTTAGTATCATAAATGGATTTGCAGTTGAACAATACTCCTCAAAACATCTATCACCTTACACTCCTATATTTTATGTATTTCTCGCATGTTGTCTGTTATTAATTCCAATCGGTTTGATGACTGCGTCACAAGTAAAGAAAAGCAACGTTAATACCGTTGGAAGTACACATCGAATCGGTCGACTGAAAACGTTATTCAACATTTTGAACTGTCGAGTAGTTTTGTTTATTGTTAGTGTTGTTCTTTCGGGAATGTGTAACACAGCAGTTGGGACATATCTTTTTCAATTGATGAGCGATGAAATGAAAAGTTCAAAATTTGTCATGGGACTTGCAACGACAATAGCAAGTTTAAGTGAAATCGCCACGTTTCTTTTCGCTAAGTACATTAATTGGCTGTTCGGTGGAGCTCGCAAATGCATCATAGCAAGTATATTTTCATATTGTGTTCGGTGTTTTCTTCTTGCATATATACAAAACGAGTGGCTTGTACTACCTGTGCAAATGCTCCAGGGACTCGGGTTCGCCATGTTTTGGGTGAGCGCTGCTGAATACACTTATGAACTAACAAACGATCAAATATATGCAACATTGTTTAGTTTACTGATAAGTCTGTATAGTAATATCGGTGGCCTTTTTGGCTCATTCTGCGCTGGTATTATCTATAATGGCTTTGGAGGGAAAACTCTATTTTTTAGTATTGGGTGTGTATGTGGGGTATGGACTTTTTTAAATGTTATTTGTTTGTATATTTCAAGATTAAGATCGAATAATATCAAAGAAGAAAGATGAGGCGATACATGTTTAAAGATTTGAAATTTCTATCATAAGTGAAATAGGGAATTATATCTTAGTTATATCATAACGTATCCATTTTCATGGGTTAGACAAATTCAAAACCGATTTTATTAAAAAGAAAAAGGAAATGCGAATATTAATTAAGATTTCGTCATGCAAGATTTAAAAAAAATGTTAAACAGAAACCTTGTTTCTCTTTTCATTTAGATATTGATCGATGAAAAAGATTTCGTTTTAGATTTCTATCGATCCCAATATCTGAGAGAAAAGAATCGTAAAAAAATAAGAAAATAAGAATGAAATCATTGACGAAACATTACATTTGGTCTATGATGAAACAAAGTATATTTTACATCTAATCCCAATTGGAAGACTTCATCCAAAATTGTAGTCACACTCATAATTTATAATGATGATTATTTAGGTGAAATCTAGAATTTAAGCCGGGGAATTTCCCCGTTTCCCGGGTCTTATTGGAACCCCTGCGTTGTAGCACCTTTTTCACCTACTAATGTTACTTTCTTACATGAAATGTTTTCTTCTAATTCATTACATAATAAACATTTATTATCCATGATATATTAAAATACTTTTTACTGTCAAAGTTATTTAATTTTATCATAGCTTTTATTACAACATGATTTTTCATTAAAAAGCATTCACTAAAAAGTTGAGAGTTTTTTAGAATTATATAAATCCTAAGATCAAGGAGTTACAAAGAAATCATAATTTGAATGAATTTATAATGAATAATTGATAACGAGAGATGAAATTATTACTCATCAATCGAAAATGAGACTTGTTATATAAATAAACATTTTAACCTAAATATACGTTTTCCGCTTATCGAATTTTCTCGAACTTTTGATATGTTCTTCTCAAAGCCATGTCTTAAACATGGACAAGAGATGAATTTATTTCAAATTTTTTCTTGGTTAGGGTAGCAATATCAACTTATGATCCTGCACTACAGGTGAACATTTCATCTACAAGTCGACAACAACGGATGAAAAAGCGAGACTAGATATTTCAGCTTGGGGTTTTTGGGCAAGGGGTAGCAAAGCTTTTGTTGATATATTATGATTTTTAACACATTGGCTAAAAGCTACTCCAAGCAAACCATTAACAACGTCTATAGAAATGTTGAGAAATTGAAAAAGAATATATACAATGAAAGAATTTCTTGTTTTGGTGGTATAAGCGTTAAAGCTTCATTTTCATCAATCTTTACTGACTAATGAGGGTCTAACATTTGCATAAACTGTATCCTCTGAGAAGAATTTCACTTAAGGTGACATATGGCTTATGTTTTTAGCCCTATCCACAAATTGACCCCCGCTTGCATAAAAACGTTAGCCATTTTTAAACGGTTTCTGGATACACTTTCCATTTTAGGGTGAAAATATCTATTACCTTGACTGGGAATGGTATAATTTTTAGGTAAGAATTTGCTGCTTTCTTGTTGCATGAGTAGGAACAATATATATAATCACAAATATCCTATCAAATGATTACGATTTCTATCCTAGAATGAACTTCATTAAATTCTCACGAACAGTTCAATACTAATTTCATAACTTTCCAGGTTATTCATGTAATCATTAGTCACCTGATAGTACCAACATCTTATTAAGTTGCATTTGGAAACTAAATGTTTTGAGAAAAATAGTTCTCAATGGTCCAATTTAGGGACCTTTAGGGGTCAAAGTTGGGGTCAAAAAGGTCAAAATGTGCACATTTCTAGGAAAAATGAATATCATGAGCTGGAAATTTGCAATTATACACTAAATCACATTTGAAAACTAAGTATTACTTATAATTGATATAAAGCATTGTTAATGGCCCAATTTAGGGGTATTAAGGGGTCAAAACGGGGATCAAAAGGGTTAAAATGAGCCGATTTCTAGAAAAAGAAATGAATAATCTGAGCTGGAAAGTTGTAGTTATACATTATATAGCAGTTGTAAACTAATTGTTACACGAATCTGACAAAAGTTATTGTTTATGGCCCAATTTAGGGATATCAAGGGGTCAAAGTGGGTGTCAAAAGGGTCAAATGTCCATTTCTAGAAAATAAGAAATATTATGAGCTGGAAATTTGCAATTATACATTCAATCACATTTGAAAACTAAGTATTACTTATAATTGACATAAAGCATTGCTAATGGCCCATATTAGGAGTCTTTAGTGGTCAAAACGGAGGTCAAAACGGGCCCCACTTCGTTTTCAAATATGATTAAATGTATGTTTGCAAATTGTTAGCTCATTATATTCATTTTTTTAGAAATGAGCACATTTTAACCGTTTTGACCCGCGCATAATATTCGTTTTACTAGAAATGGGCACATTTAGACTCTTTTGACCCCCGTTTTGACCCCTAAAGACCCCTAAATTGGGCCATTAACAATTACTTTTGTCAAATTTGTGTAACAATCAGTTTCTAATTGTGATATAATGTATAGCTGTAAATTTCAAGCTCATATTATTAATTTTTTCTAGAAATGGGCACATTTTGACCCTTTTAATCCTCGTTTTGACCCCTAAAGACCCCTAAATTGGGTCATTAACAATTACTTTTGTCAAATTTGTGTAAAAATCAGTTTTTAAATGTGAAATAATGTAAAATATAATTCTTTGGATTTTGTTTTAGCCAAGTGCGTCACCTTTTTCCTGATAAATTATGCACAACAGTCATTACCCCTAAACTAGTTTTAAGTTCATTTAAATGCTTGATATTACACAATATTACACTTTGAAATGTATTTCTGCAATTTTGAACACCTCCCAATCGTTTCTATTGGTAGTTTTCCTCACAAAGGTTTTAAAATTTCTGGAATGCTGACTGGCATGCCTCCCAGGGGATCTAATTTTCAGTTTTTACTTTTTTTTTACTTTTGGGCCAGATAAAGGACATATTGAACTTCACTTTAGAGAAGAAATGAAGTGATTTCATCAATTCATTCGAAAATGAGAGCACCGGTCTTCACTTTTTTTTTACCGTGAAATTGAAGTTCCCGTCCGTGATTCAAGTAGTCTGTGGTATACCTGACTCTGAAAATTGCTGATGTCAGCAAAAAATATGCTGACTATTGATAAATTAGTAATGAATCTGCAATGCAAATTGGTTGGACTGGCTCCATACTAAAAATCTAGGAAATTGGATCATTTTCAGAGAAAATAAGTAGGGGTGTAATTTTACACCCCCCCCCCCCAAAAAAAAAAAAATAAATAAAAGACGTATGGAAAAAAGAACAATAAAAATTGGGTTAAGCCACTAGAATCGGTTTCGAAGTAATCGCCAAGGTATTTTCATAGAGCAAAACTGCCTTGCAAGCTTGTTCCTTTCGTTGCTCTTTTCCACTAGAATAAAGTATTGTAGTAAAAAACTCTTTTACATGGACAGAAGTTAAGTTGATTATTTGAAAATAATAGGAGCTACTTTGAAAACGTCATGAAATTTGATAATTTGATCCTCTGACGATGGAATTTTGGCAAGTTGGTAAAAAACATCGGTTGCATTTTTTTCAATAACGAGATGTTATAGGAATGGAAATGTATTTTCAATAGAATAGAATTAAAAAACCCTGACATGCTTTTGATCATATATCCTATAAGAAATATGTGGGCGAACAGAAAAACATCTTTCCATGATATACCTTTCACTAAATCTTATGTTATTCGGATTGAAGTAGCAATTTCAAATCTAAAAAATTCCTTTCTTATTCAATAAATTAGCGCTTGTTGGCGGGTTGGGTAATTTTTTTTGAGTTTTCTTTTCGTTTACTCCAAAAATATTGATTTATTATTGTCATAATCATTTTTTATCTACTGCCAGATCTGTTGAATACTGAATAAAGGGCATATTATCATGCTTTCAGACTTAGATAAGATTGCGTTCCATGGGAATAATCACAGATGGTGAAACTCATACTCAAACTAACCCACCAGGTTATTTGGGTAGAAGAGCTCGAGCATCTTACAACTTCCCGAGCCATAGAAAATCTAAGGTAAAAATCTGCCGAACTAGTCGACAGCAGAATTTTGTTTTTTCCTCATCTAGGAAGGGCTGACTAGAAAATGGCTGGGTTGCCGTGCCGCTCCGCGGCTGTGCGGCTAAGATTCTCTCTCAACTTTTTAGAATTATTCGTGTCACATACATATTTGTTGAATACATTTATTTTCCCGATAATTTGCATCAACATGGCATGTAAAAGAATAATTTTCAATCAATACAAGGAATTAAAGTTGGAGTGTAATTGAAGATTATGAACAGAGTTTTCTAATCCATGAAAAACAGCACCTTTCTACTGGATGTTTATCAGTAGGGATTTTAAGTCATATATTGTGCAAATGTTTTCGATCATTGCCACGGTATCCTTTTCAAGCACTTCACTATTTAAATCATGACGGACAGTGGTAGGTCCTCGTGGCAAAATAATTTGTTTATACATCGTCTCATCTCGCCTTCAGTTTTGTATATCATTAAAGTTAATCTGTATATAATATTTAAAAAAAAAAATACGATTTACTTTTGACCTTCCTTGCTCGATATCGAAGCCGTAAAGGTTTATCTAACTCATGCGTTAATCTTGCACTCAAACCATAACTCGACTTCGAGTATATTTACACAAACAACAGTGACGTCAGACTGTAGCGAATGTAGCTCAAAATATAATAGCTCTAACGTGTTTTTTTTACGAGTAGAGCCAAACCTATATTTATCCCCGCATGTTACTATATTTATAGATTTATTTGCAGGATCAGTTACTAGATAGCGGCATTGATGTATAAATGATGTATAAATAAATAAAATCGTTTTAATATAGAGACGAACATATTTTACCGTCGGTTGTTTACGATTTACGATTTACGGTTTACGGTTGTTTACGATTTACGGTTTACGGTTGTTTAAGGTTTACGGTTTACGTTTGTTTACGGTTTACGGTTTACGATTTACGGTTTACGGT
>JAUKPT010003892.1:0-11603 GCA_032273505.1 Nanomia bijuga | reverse complement strand
TCAATTTTGTTACAATTGCATGTTTTCAAAGTGCCCTTTTGATCATAATTTAGGTGCCTTTTTGATAATTTCAATACAATAATAACTGCCCTGGAAGATGTTTTTCCATTGAATGGGGTGCTTTTCCCCCATTACACATGTTGCATATACCATTTTCCATAGTTTTGTATTACGCGTGCTAAAATGCACAAAAATGAAAGTGCCCTTTTGATCTCCCCCATGAAAAAGTGCCTTTGTAAATGTATACTAGTAAGTATCAAATAAATGACATTGTTATTTCTCACATAATGGGGAAGGCGTAACAATTGATGCTACTACACCATGAAAGTGTTGCATTAATCGTCATATAGATATATTTTCTGTAATCCCCATCCAAAATATGGGTGCCCTTTTGATCTTAAAGTACCTGTATAACTGGAGAATCGGACTTAATGTCAATTTAAAAAATTAAGTAATGGACTTAATGTGCTAAAAATACTGGACAATATCAGCAGACTAAACAAGTCCGACGGTATTGCCTCCAATAACAAGGTATATAGTTCGTAAAGTCATTTACACGGTTTTTCCAAAAAAGTCAAATTTAATATTTATGTAATCTATCGTCAGATTATATTTCTGTCAAAGATATTAACGGTATAAGGAAACAGGACACATGCCCAATTGGCGTCCAATTGGCGTCAAACATGTTTTTTCAATTAAATAACGAATTAAAAATTGAAGATAAAGACAATTTATCATATTTGAGCTGATATCAACTCTATGAATAACAACATTACAACATTATCAGAAATTTTAGAATTATATACCCCGTTAATGTGTCCAAATAAGGCCTAAAAGAGCAAATTATGGTAGTAAAGCTGAAAAGGTCCAAAAACGAATAAAATATAGGTTCTGATAACAATCATGACGCTAAAAGCGACGCTAAAAGTACTCGATCCAAACAAATCTACGGGAGACGATGGAATCATAGTTCGTATATGTATATATATATATATATAACGCTAGATCTACCTAGAGTGGTCACGCGAAAAAACCCAACCAAAAGTGGACATTATAAAAATGTTTTTTTTTTCAATATGTTAGCTGCCAACATTTGATATATTTAGCTTTATATCATGCTCTACTCAAGTTTAATCAAATCCGGCATAAAGAAGTGAAAAAAAGAAAAAAATTTCATTTCCACTTTAAGTTTTGTGTCAACTTTAGAAAGGGGCTAAACAATGTCCATGTCCATGTCCAGAAAAACTTTTTAAAATGAAAATTTAGGGGTAATTTAGGTAAACCTCAAAATTTATATATTTACCAACTGAGAAAACGAAAAAGTTATTTATTCTCATTTTTTTCACTTTTATATGGCCCCTAATGGTTTATATGGTCAGATACACCAAGAAGAAAATAAAACTCTATGCTGACCATGTTCATTGAAATATTCTATTCTAGGAGGGTAAAATCACCAAATTTTAGCAGCAAATGTAGATTCCCTGAGAAAACGAAAATGTCATTTATTATCATTTTTTGCACTTTTATATGGCTCTTAATGGTTTATATGGTCAGATACATCTAGTTAGAAGAAAATAAAGCTCTATGCTTACCATGTTTATCGAAATATTCTGTTCTGAGAGTGTAAAATGACCAAGTTTCAGCAGCAACAGTACAAAAATGACCCCCGAGAAAACGAAAATGTCATTTATTCTCATTTTTTGCACTTTTATATGGCTCATAATGGTTTGCATGGTTAGATACACCTAGTTAGAAGAAAATAAAGCTCTATGCTTACCATGTTAATGGAAATATTCTCTTATGAATGGTAAAATGAAGAAGTTTCAGCAGTAACAGTAAAAAATATGACCACCCGAGAAAACGAAAAAGTTATTTATTTTAATTTTTTTCACTTTTATATGGCTCTTAATGGTTTATATGATCAGATACACCTAGTTGGAAGAAAATAAAGATCTATGCTTACCATGTTCATGGAAATATTCTTTTCTGAGAGGGTAAAATGACCACATTTCAGCAGCATCTACTAGAATGACCCCCCTCCGAGAAAACGAAAATGTCATTTATTCTAATTTTTTGCACTAGTATTTGGCTCCTAATGGTTTATTTGGTCAGATACACCTAGTTAGAAGAAAGTAAAACTCTATGCTGACCATGTTTATGGAAATATTCTCTTCTGGGAGGGTTATATGATGAAATTTCAGTGCAAATGACATCCTGAGAAAACAAAAAAGTTATTCATTCTCAGTTTTTAACCTTTATATGGCTCTTAATGGTTTATATGGTTAGATAAACCTAGTCATTTTTGTACTTTTGCTGCTGAAAATTGGTCATTTCACCCTACTAGAACCGAATATTTCGATAAGATTGGTCATCATAGAGTTTTATTTTCTTCTAACTAGGGTCATCTGACCATATAAATCATTGAGAGCAATATACTGGTGCAAAAAGGAGAATGAATGACATTTTCGTTTACTCAGAGGGACATTTTCGTATTTTTTCTGCTGAAATTTTGTCATTTTACCCTCGTAGATCAGAATAGTTCCATAACCATTGTAAGTATAGAGTTTCAATTTCTTCTTACTAGTTCTATCTAACCATACAAACCGTTAAGAGCAATATGAAAGTGAAAAAATGAGAATAAATGATAGTTTCATTTTTTTTAGAGGGTCATTTTTTTACTTTTACTGCTGAAGTTTGGTCATTTTACCCTCCTAGAACAGAATATTTCCATGAACATGGTCAGCATAGAGTTTTATTTTCTTCTAAAGAGGTGTATCTAACTATAAAAACCATTAAGAGCCATATAAAAGTGAAAAAAAATAGAATAAATGATATTTTCGTATACTCAGGGGGTCATTTTTGTACTTTTGCTGCTGAAATGTGGTCATTTTACCCTACTAGAACAGAATATTTCGATAAACATGGTAAGCATAGAGCTTTATTTTCTTCTAACTAGGTCTATCTAGCCATATAAACCGTTAAGAGCCATATATAAGTGAAAAAATGGGAACAAATTATATTTTCCATTACTTTATGGGGTAAATTTAGCGATTTTGGTGTAAAAATAACTCTTTTTGTCTATTATTTTCATACAAAACCCCATAATATGCTACTTTATATAAAGAGAATGAAGTCTAGTGATGTTCTAAGGCCTTAGAAAACATTTGTTGGCACCATACTGAACTGTATCTTGAAAAAATTATCAAAAAGGACCAAATAAGGATAAAAAATATGGACTTTTTTACAAAAATGGTCGATTTTCTCTCTGACAAAGGTTAAAGTTATCCAAAATTAGATCAAAATGGCTTATAATCATGCTCTTGCATACAAGAGACAATGTAAAAGGAGATTTGAGGCCATAAACACGTCTTTTTTGTTTCCACCATATTTTCCATATAAACTGATAAATCGTCAAAAAGTTCTTTAAAGTTCCAGAATTTTTTTTTCCAAACAAAGTATTTTATTTTTGTTGAAATTATAAAATTGAAACATTACAACATGGAAAAAACATAAAATCAAAGCACTGACTTTTTTTGTAATTTCGACCCCATTCCAACCAGAGACTTTTTTTAAGGCAAAAACTAATCATATGCTAATATATCCTTTTTAAGCCCCTATATCCAGGGGAAACTATCATAACCTAAATCACATGCTTTGATGGAGCACACGTGATCAATAGTGATGACATATAGGACATTGGTGCCAATATATAACAAGATATATACGGTGTCCACTTAACGTTCGTTTATAACAACCGCAAGATATACACTCAAAAAAGTTATCATCCAATATTTTGTACTGAAAACCTAAGACATAGGTCTAGATTGGTCTAAGAGTTAGATTCAGTAATTCTTCGTGCTATTAAGTATCAATTGACATGGTTGGTCCAGCCTAATTCCATCGAAATACTCTAAAAACGAGGATAGCTCCAAGTTAACCACATTTGGAACACCTTTTGGGAGGTACAGATTTACCGTTCTTCCATTTGGATTAAACTCTGCACAAGAAGTATTTCATAAACTTTCACTTCCAACTAATGCAGCAAGTGGAAACTGACATTGATGATGGGAAAAGAACGAAGATGATCACGATAAAACTCTCATAAGGTGTCTGGAAAAGGCACAATAGATTGGAATCACCATGAATATTAAGAAATGCCAATTTCGACAAACAGAATTGATGTATCTTGGACATAAAGTCACAGCTGATGGAGTTTGGGCAGATGAACGCAAAATCAAGGCGATTGCCGAAATGCCAAAACTGACTGACAAGCTAGGTGTTCAAACGTTGATTGAGATGCTGAATTATCTTGCCGAGTTTCTTCCAAATATGTCAGATATAATGCAACCACTAAGAAATCTGATTAAAAACGCTGTAAGATGGGAGTGGAAGAAGGTTCATGATGATTCATTTCAGAAAAGAAAAGATAGTTGACGTCAAAGAAAGGTTTAGCATACTATGATGTGAGGAAATCTGTGGATATTCAAGTAGATGCTTGTAAAACTGGTTAGGGTGCTGCATTGCTGCAAGAAGGAAGACCTATGGCGTATGCATCGAAAGCCTTAGCTCCAACTCAAATGAATTACGCCATAATCGAAAAAGAACTTCTAGCAGTATTGTTCGGATGTGAAAAGTTTCATCAATTTATCTATGGTAAAACTGTAACTGTTTATAGAGACCATAAACCGTTAGAAAATATCACCAAGAAACCACTTGGAAATGCTCCAGCACGACTGCAGAGGATGCTGTTACGTCTTCAGAAATATGATGTTAATGTCACTTATAAGAAAGGAAAAGAGATGATTTTTGCAGATACGTTATCCAGGGCACACCTGAGTGAAACGAGTGAAGAAGTATCCGAAGAAGATCTCGTTGCTCAAGTGCACATGGTGGAAGCAAATCTGGACCTTCCTGATACAATCCTTGATGAGATTCGTGAGCATACTCTACGTGATGTCACTTGTGATCATATGAAAGATTACATTATTAATGGATGGCCAGTGAGTAGAAAGCTGGTACCTGATGAATTGAAAGGATATTGGTCATATCGTGACGAATTGTCTGTTCTGGGTGGAATTATGTTTAAAGGTGACAGAATTGTTGTTCCAGAGTCAATGAGAAAACAAGTTCTGGAAAATCTGCACCAAGCTCATCTTGGAATGGAAAAGACGAAACTTCGAGGTCGAGAAATAATATTCTGGCCTGGAATGAACAAGCACATAGAAGATGTAACTAGAAGTTGTGAAACCTGTTTGAGAAACAGCAAGAAGCAAACCAAAGAACCGCTGATTTCAAGTGAGATTCCAGCATATCCGTTTCAAATCATTGGTACTGACTTGATGGAGTGGAATAATCAGAAGTTTATTCTAGTTGTTGACTACTATAGCAGATGGTGGGAAGTCGAGAGGTTATATAACGATGCAAAATCATCAACTATTGTCAAGAAGATGAAAATGATCTTTTCCAGATTAGGAATTCCAGAAGTTGTACGAAGTGACAATGGTCCTGAGTATGCATCTTTGGAATTCAAACAATTTGCAAAGGAATGGAGATTCAAACATATTCCAAGCAGTCCTACATATCCAAAATCGAATGGAATGGCGGAACGACATGTACAATATGCAAAAGATGTGTTCACAAAAGCACTGGAATCGAAACGAGATCTGCACTTAGCTCTGTTAGAAGTTCGTAACACACCTGTTGACGGATTTGCTTCTCCTGCTCAGCTACTGATGGGAAGGATACTGAGATCATTATTACCAATCAATCCGAAATTGCTGCGAGTGCAACCAGTTAACAATGAAGAATTTCAGGAGGTGAGAGAAAATTGTCAAGAAAGGCAAAGATTCTATCACGATAAGCATGCTTCACTGTTGAAACCCATTCATGAAGGTGAAGACATTCGAATGTCTGTAGGAAAGAAATGTCCAACCAACCAAATTGCAAACTTATCGATAATTTTTAAGCTATCTCTAATGTTTTTTCTTTCAGGCTCAATCAATACAATATGACTAATACAGAAATGGCATTCCAGCAAAGTGAGTTGTGGATACGCTTAGCTGTGTGTACCAATGTGCACATCAAAAAAGCTCTACTGAGCGTACTCCACAACGAGATAAGCGATCCAAATATAACACCAGTACCTTCAGACTCGGTACAATTATTTGCGTTTATGGTAAGGAATAAAAGTACTTTAGACTGGGCAAAAAAGAGGAAGATCTTAAAAGATGACCAATATTATGATCTATTACCGCATAACAAAATCGTTGACACTAAACAGCTCGATATCTCGTTGCTTAGATACCTGATACAAACATTTTGTGGTATCACAAACGATGAAGGTCATTGGAGAGAACCGAAGGATACAGATCTTAGTATAGCCGCCTTTATATATAGGGCGGCAGGAATTCGCAATAAAGTATTTCATTATAGGAACATAGAGACTTTGGATGAGACAGAATTTGAATATTTCTGGAAGGATATAGAGTACATTCTTTCAGGTTTGCAGTATAGCGAAGATATCGAACCCGTCAAGATTCAATCATTAGATCCTACCTTGGTTCATGAGATTCAACACGACATGATTAAAGGTAACAGTTTTCTTGTTAATTTAAAATGTTCCAACGAAAAATGATGTGTGGGTATAAGTTTCTTAATTATGAAAGTATGTCAATCCAGGACATGAATGGAATTTTTGTTGATTTCTTTAGAGCTAAACCTTACGGGTTACAGAATGATGGTCAGTTTGGAATACGAGGCTTCATAATCTGGGGTTCTGAATAAAAGCGTCCCCCGCTTATTGATTTCGACAATTCTGCCCAAAAATGGTCCAAAATTTGACCTAAAAATTGAATTTACTTAATATTCATACTCTGCCTTAGTGTCTTCTACAATCCATGGGTTCATTTTAGCATTATACCCCCAACATTTATGGACCCCCTGGCTAGTGTTTTGTTAGCTACCAACTGACTATCCAATTTCCCTCACATAGCATCGTTCGACCTGTCGGCATTGCCTCACGAAATTTATTGTCGAGTGCATTTTATTGCATCGTTTGTAAATGACACTCGCCTCTACCATCCGCGTCCTCCATCCAGTAAGTATTTCACGAAGACATGATTGGAAGTGTGAAGTATGTCATATACCACTACGCGTTGGGGAGCGGGAACCATTGATAAAGAAATCAAAAGTTAAATGTTTGTCCATTACATTATTACGTTATATCGACTAAACGTAACCATGCTACTTTTGATGTATACTATAAGATTTTAACTCAGATTGTAACACAGTTTTTAAAGTCCCTCAGGCACACGACGCAGTCTTATAATCAATTGTTTCTCAGCCGCTTGTCACAAGAAATCAACGGATTTTGCCACGCAACGCATGCATTTCTTCAGCCGCACGCCACAAAATAAAAAGATCTAGATTTCTATTTAGACTGTTATCTTCATCCCCTCAATACATCATCGAGTGTGATTGACAACCTTGTTCATTAAGAATCGGTATATTTGGCAATGTGTCAAATGAATTCGAACAGATTGCGGACGAATATTTTTGTGCGCGAACTCTATTAATCTACTTTCTGGTTCACCTCAGATGAGGGTTCATGTAATATCAATGAAATAAGAAGTGCAAACACTAGTAATTTTTAAGCTGACATAACAATCTATTTCATCCTGAAAATCTTTCCGACCGCGAAAATTTTGTTTTTGATTAAGTGTTTATACACCTTATGTTGCTTACAAAATTGGAACAAAATAACTAACGCATGCAGTTTAAGTTAAAAGGTTTCTATCATTTTTTATTTCATTTTTAGATTTTCTGGCCCATCTTCAAGATTACAAGTTAGAATGTGCAAAGAAACCATTTCAAGATGATTATATCAAGCGTCGATTTCATGATGTAAGAGGAAATATCGAAATAACTAGCCTTAAAAATACATTGGAAGAAAACAGTGGTATCATTATTTACGCAGAGGCTGGAGTTGGCAAAAGTGTTTGTGCAAAACATATCAAACATGAATGGTGCAACGATCATATCTTGAAAGACTATCATATGATTTATTTCAATGCAAAGGAAATAAATCAACAGCTTCAAATTCAGAGTAATGCGGCTCCGTTGTTCTTTAGTCAAATTGGAAATCATCTCAAGAAGAATGGAAAAACTATTGAAGATTTCGTTATTTATGATTGCGTTAAAGCAACTATTAACAATCTCATTATAATCATCGACGGTGTTGACGAGCTCCCCATCAAAGAACTTGTGAAAGGAAATTATCTATCTGAATTAGAAAAGAAGATAATTGAAAACAAAGAAATATCAGCAACAGACACGATTGTTGGGATATATTTTGGGTTCATTTTTCCAAATTCAAAAGTATGCCTTTTCGGTAGAAAGGGTGAATTTGAACGATTGAAAAGTGTCCAGGATTATGAGACGTCGTCGATATTTGACAAAACGAACCGTAAAGACATAGAGTTACTCAAATTCGACGATTCAGATATAAAAGATTTTACTTGTTTGAAAATTTGTAAAAAACAATCAACACACGGACAAACAGGTTCAAGTTGTAACAATTCATGTAACCAAATTTATGACAAAATTAAAAATTTGGAAATATGCAAAGTACCGACCGATTTGAATTCGTTAATTGAGTTGTATAAAAAACACCCAAACAAAGATATTGGTCGAATAACGAAGACCAAAATTTTCATTGCAACTTTACTTAATCGTTTAAACGAACATACGAAACAGCGAAATATTTATGTAAATAAAACGTTTAAAAACATTCTACCGAAATTAAAAGATGGTATCCGTGTTTTGGGACAAATTTCATTTAGTTCTCTACTCGAAGAAAATGTTATCATTAACGTTGAAGAGGAAATAATAAACAAGATTGTTTACTTAAAATATAAAGACTTAACTATCGAACGCGAAATTATCGAAACATTTGATTTTTTTTTCATACGTGATCTCATTTACTATCACGTCTTAGAACCATTTCATACAACTAACTTGGAGTTTCTTTCTGCGTGCTATTTATTTTTAAATCCAGACAAATGGGAATTACTATTAAAACTCAACGAAGACAGAAAGTTGCTTATTTTATCGTACCTTGCAGGATTACATTCAGATGATTATTTTACGCAAGACCTTACTAAAAATATTTTATGTATTTCGAATTATTCTGTCGATAATTTTTTTATATGGCTATACACCAATGGAGACGGCCATTATAGTTTACCGAATGGTGGCGGTGGTTATAAATGCTGGTACGGATTAACAGACAACCAGAGGCTGCCAACTCCTATCTATCTGTTGGATTATATTCGACGTGAAATCGAAATTCCCGAATTATTCATTCCAAAGAAAACTATTGTTTGTTACTGTCATGGTTCCTCTTCTTTTGAATGGTACAACATGGGATCTTTCAAACATAATATTCTAACAAAACAAAACAATTCAGATAGATTCAACATTTCAACGTTTTTGAACAGATTCGATCATTATAAATTTATAATTAAAGGTGACATGAGGATAGAAAATGAGCACGAATTGGACTTAGTGGAAAGATTTTATGATCATCCTAAAATCACGTTTAGAATTCATGAATTAACCATTGATGCATCACTCAAAAGTAATATAAATAAACTGATTAAAGTAAACACATTAGACATTTATACATTTGATTCGCACACAGTGGATATTCTATTAAGCGCCGCATCCACCACGATCAACGCTAAACAATTATATATTTCAAACATTTCTCGCATACACGCATTAAACGCCTATCAAACCAAACAACTTTTTGAACTTGCTTTGTCTGGTGTTGATTTAATCGCATTATACGGAACCTTCCTCACATCAAACCAATTAAATATCTTGCGCACAGTTGAAAGTAAGCGCAAACATAAAATAAAACAAATTAACTTTCAGTTGCGTAGTTTAGAATTTAATTGTATACTCGCGTTACCTTATTTCAGTATGCGACATATTTCATTGTACTATACTCGTAATGTAACTGATAATGATTTGATTCAATTTAAAACACAATTCACTTTACATAAACAATGCCCTTGTAATAATTTTAATATGTATAAGATAATTTCATCCGTTGTACCATTTATTCGAAAGAATAATTCGTCGACAGATCGATCCTTCTACCTTCATCTGAATTATATTAAATTCACAGATGTTTCTTCAAATGTTTTTGCTTCAACTTTTTCTTTGGTGCCTTCACTTGAATGCGTTGATAATGATCTTTTAATTCAATCTTCGCACTGGCAAGAACTCTCATGTATTGAAAATACACATATCAACGAGTTAAGAATATGGAGTCCAACGCTGGACAATCTCGAGAGCTTTTTCAAAGTCAAAACTCGGACGTTACAATTAATATGCGAAGGTAAAGATGAATTGAAGAAATTGTTAGTTCATATCGCGAACAGTGCAGATATTCAGTCTGACAAAACGATTAAAGTTTTTGTCGTGAAGTATGACAAATATGATTGGGATTTTTATGAAGAAATTGTAGTATTTAGTGGAATAACAATCAAAGAATTTAACAATAATCACACCACGAATATTTTACAAGTAGACGATATTAGCGGAACCGTTCCGTATTACGAAGGACAACGACATTTGAAGAATTGGTGTTGCGAAATTTGTTTTGTTGACAAAACCGAAGTTATCAAAATCAATAAAGAAAATGAAGATTTTAGCAATGGAGAATACTCTCCGAGAAAACAGACGTCATGGGACAAATTCAGAGGTTTTCTTAAACGAAAATGAAATGTACTAGGATACCCAGTAGCAGAATGTGTGCGATACTGCGATGATGATCGCGGTAACCAGACACAAATCTCAAGTTCTCACGGAATGATTCAGGATAAACACGATTCCAATGGTTTTCCATTCGAAGGAGGATAGGTTTGCCTGAGACTGAGGGTTATTGAAGATTTGTCGCTTTTTGACACCTCTGGTGACAATTCTTGTTCTGGACAAACTCTAGTTATATCGATCAATTAACAAATTGCCCCTTGAATATTTCACGGAAAGATCAACCACAAAACGTTTTCATCACAGCAACTTCGAAACTTTTCTACTTCTGGGCTATGACAGTTGACACGTACTTGTAGTGGTGCTGCAAAAATCTGAACTCATTGTTAAGAAAGGGAAACAATTATCAAGACGATTGAATAGCATAGCTTTCTTTATGGTTGTTATGATGGATTTATTTTACTTATAAACGATATTGATGCAAAATTTCGGACCAAAGCACTGAACATTTTTTTGAACATTGGAAGATAAAAAATAAAGATTCAAATAACGAAGAGAAGTCTCCTAGACGACAGAAAACAAAGTAAAATCTAATAAATATCAATATTAATATAGAATAAAATCTCGAGCGGCAACGATGTACTATTATATATTTGATAAGAATCTTTTTAAATAAACTGCTTGTTTACTGTATTTATTCTCAAAAAGATTCATGTGAGCTTGTGCGTTCGCGGGTTTTGCTAGGAGATTTCTACTATTATTATTATTATTATTATTATTATTATTATTATTATTATTATTATTATTATTATTATTATTATTAT
>JAUKPT010003891.1:0-11604 GCA_032273505.1 Nanomia bijuga | reverse complement strand
ATCAACAAAAAATAAAAGGTCCTTCAGGCACCATCTAATTATTTCTTCTCTTCTCTTATCAGACAAGATTCAACGAGGTTTGTCGAAGAAATGACAATATGTGGCCGGGGGTACCTAATGATAAAATTAGGACAAAATGGAAAGATTAACTAAAGAAAATGAACTATAATATAAAACTAACTGAGAAATCACAACGTAAGAGGGGCTCTGAATGTTAATCAAACAGAAAATAAAGCTGTGATGTAATATAACTACTGGACAAAATTCAACGAGATTTGTCGAAGAAATGACAATATGTGGCCTGGGGTACCTAATGATAAAGTTAAGACAAAATAAAAAGATTAACTAAAGAACATGAAACAGAATATAAAACTAAATGAGAAATCACAACGTAAGAGGGGCTCTGAATGTTAATTAAACAGAAAAAAAAGCTGTGATGACATATAACTACTGACAATATTCAACGAGATTTGTTGAAAAATGACCAAATGTGAGCTGGGGTATCTAATGAAAAGATGATACAAAATGGAAATATTAACATGAATCAAAAAACCACCTGAACGTTTATTCAACTAAATTAATAAAGCTGTGATAACAGAAAATTACTTCTGGTAGGCAAAAACATAACTCTATCCAGTAACACATAAAACACACAGAAATATTTATAATTCTGAGCAAGTTATACACATTTAAAAATATCACAAATAGCTTTGAATGCACTTTTGCATCTTAAATAAGATATGAAGAAGCCTTATGCAACCCACAGAAAAATCTGTTAAGTTTTGAAAAGTTTTTACGTAAATTGATGTTGTTCGGAAGTGAAGTTTCGTGATTTCGAAAAAATTGCAAAATCTTGAAACTCATTCTAAAAAGATTTTTCTGATCTTTTTTGTCAAAAACCACTGAAAACAAGGAAAATCCTTCAGTCAACTTTAGCACAAATCATGACAATCTGTACTAAAATACTGGAAAATATGTTTACGTTTTGCGTGGTTTCAATTTTGACGAAACTTTCGTTAAACTCTCATTTAAGATTTTAATTCACTAATAGAACACGTTGTAAATGTAAAGATTAGAATGAAACACAACAATGCACAATGTTAATGCCAAATGGTTGACAACCTTGACACTAAATTTATTTTCTACAAGTAGATCACGACAAATCCCTTCTCAGCTACGTAAGGGGGTTGTCGGAATATTTTTAATGTGTTCAATTAATTTTTTCCATGATTGTAGCAGCAACTGATATTAAGCTAATTAGATGAAACATTTCTATCGTTTTATTCTTATCACTTTGTTATCACTTAACCATTGTTATCATTGTTATCTTGCTATCCCTTTATTAACATTGTTATCACATAGTTATCAGTCTGTATCAGTTTTGTTATCATTGTTATCACTTTGTTATCACTTTGTCATCATCGTTATCACTTTGTTATCATTGTTATTACTTTTTTATCATTGTTATCACGTTGTTATCATTTATTGTTATCATTGTTGTTATCACTTTGATTTCAGTCTGTTATCACTTTGTTATCATTATTATCCCTTTGTTATCATTGTTATCACTTTTTTATCATTGATATGACTTTGTTATCATTGTTATCACGTTGTTATCACGATGTTATCATTGTTATCACGTTGTTATCACGATGTTATCTTGTTATCACTTTGTTATCTTTTTATCACTTTGTTATCTTGTTATCATTATTATCAGTCAATGGACTGTATAAAGCAGCTTCATTTCAGGATTAAATCATTTGCATCCTGGAACTCATTGAAGAAACATGGAAAGACACCTTAGTGACGAATCAGACGATGATACTGTTCAGTTCGTCGACTCTAGTACCGACGAGGAAGATGGATGTCCTGATGACAAAAACTAGCCATTTTAACTTCAATTAGTAGCGATCCACTTGAAGTATTTGAAGATTTTATTGATCTCTTCATGCAAAGTGAAAATGATGAGTTGTTTGATGAAATAATGGATCGCATTACAAGTGCAATATCTAAACATATCGCTATTGAGGACACCCTCGATGAAAACTACGATACAATTGTTGATGCTATTGGTGAAATAAAAGTTTTTGGTATGAACTGGGAAAAGATGGAAAAAATTGGAAAATGTGAATGGTTCACTGGAAAGCAATGTGACTGTGAGGATTGTAAAGGTTTGAGTATTCGTGACGTAGTTAAAGCATTCATTAAACTCTTCCTCGAGATGAAAAATGATGAGCTCATTCAAAAGATCGAGTCGGACATTGATGAAATGGATGATTTACCACTTTGTGCTAGAATTGATCGTACAATAAAGAAGTATGAGGATGATATCAAGGAATAGCTACAAGAAGCGAGAAATAAACTAGATGCGAACGATTGGGACTATTCATGCTTTTTCTAAACCGTGGACGAGGGAAGAAGAAAGCTGCCGATGAAAAGATAGGACGAGGGGAGAGGAAAACTGTCTGCTGTCAAAGAAATCTTGGATGTGAATTGTCTCATTTAATTGATAATGGAATTATTGAAAAAGAGACATTGAATAAAAGACAAAAAGAATGTGTAGGATTGCATCATTTATCAATTTTGTAAATATTTATTATTGTAGAAGAGAATATAAACTGTAGTTCTTGCGTGCTTTCTATCGTTTAAGATCACCAACCTGACTCGCTAACTATTCATTGAAACCTGGCAACCCTTTTTTTTGAGGAGTGGGGTGCGGTTCCCATTGTTTTTAGATCTTGAGATTATCATTTTCGAATTATACGGCCTGGATTTAGTACCCATGCTTATTTTTACTGTAATCTGACAACTTTCATTTTTGAGGGGTGGGGCTGTCTGTCTGTTTGTCTGTTTAATTTGGGAGTTGGGACCCTCATTTTTTGATTCCTCGTACCAGAATTAGTATCTTTACTGATGACTTTACCGATGACTTTAATTTTTGAGTTCCATTGTTTTCGAGTTTGGTGACCATCATTTTTGGAATCCTCGTACTTGAATTTGTAACTGTAACAATTTTCATCTTTATCTGAAACCTTCATTTTTGAGGGGTAGGGGTCACTTTAAGGGGGCGGGGCAGTCTGTCTGTCGGTTGGTTCGTGACGTCATTTTTTTAAATGAACTCGTTAAGGTTCAGGATTTATTACGAATATTACTCGGAAAGATTTTTGGCTTTCATATGACCTCGGGAAGGTTTGCGAGTTTCTCCTCCTCAAATAAGTGTCGCAGATGACCAAAATCATACTACTCGGAAATTTGGTAAAAAAAATGAGAAATACGGGAATATTGATAAGATAAATGATAAATATTGGAATATCGGGAGAAAAAAGGCAAAATTTTACATCACGTAAAAGATAAATATTATTCTTAAGGAAAATTCAAGATGAAGTATTCTTAGCATATTCTTAGTTTTTTCCCAATTTCATCTCGATTATTCTTATCAAGTATATTCTTATAAAAAAAAAGCGTGTATATAATTTTCCGACTTTCGAAGAATTTTCAACATCTTGGAGTTCGGATTGTGTCAGTTTCTTTGTATCTTTTTGGATGGTGTTTTAAATCGGCTGATAGTAGGTCGTGTGTGTGTGTGTTTAGTGTATACCTTCGGTAAAAAAAACGTCGGTAAATACGTGACGAATTTTTGTCTTGGTGTCGAATATTTATAACCGATGAAGTTTTTTACTGACGAAATTGTTTACCACGGTTTTTTTGCCGATAAGATACGTGAATGTGGAGATTTAACAATGGCATTTGCGCTGATTATTTCAAATGAATAGAATCTATTTATATCGCTTGTTTTATTCGCTTAACGTTTAAGACGAGGGACAATTTGGTTCGAAAATTATGTCGATGATTTTTTTAGATTTTGGGAATTTTTTTTCAGGATCTTGGAATTTTTTTCGGTATTTTGCAATTTTTTCTTTTTTCTGTCAAAAGATTTTTTTGACCTGTTTGCCCACTCGTTTTAAGATAAATAACCATTGGACAACCGAACTCCGATTAATTTGTTAACCAATGAATCTCAATTTACAGACAGAAACATTTAATGCCCGTTAAAAGAAAACATGAGTTTATCGGCCCCATCAGTATGCGGATCTGGCCCATTTTCTGAGTGTCTTCAAAAGTGATATATATTTTTTCTCACTTAGCTAACGGCAAATTGAATATTGAAACAATGAAAACGCACGGAAATGCATACTAAAGGACCTATTTTTTAGAGTGTTTGCCATCATCTTGAACCCAGTTTAACAATTCATATGGCCCACTTAGTCTTAAATAATAGAAAATACTTTCAAAAAATAATTCTTCTTATCAAAAATGAGTATCTTCATGAAGACACTGAAGACACTCCAGATCCGCCGCTGAAAGGTGCTTTAAATTGATTTAAAGCCAAACATTTTCTTCGCCACCCAACAATAGAAGAAATAGAGAAACTAAAACCACTCAAGTTTTTTTTTCTTCTGCGCTGTTTCGATCAGTTTTTAAAAACCTAGATGTCTAGTGGCTGTTAGTTTAGTCACAACTCGTCACAACTCGTCACGTAGATGACAAGTAAAGTGTAAATTCCTGATATTGAAGGTTGTTAAGTCTGATCAAAGGGAAGCTGGACTGGACCAGTATTAAATTTACTGTCAAACTTGACTAGTTTTTGTTCAGTCACCTGTCATCAATCAATTGCTTACATCACAAATAAATATTTTGGGCAAAAGCAAAAAATGGCGAATTCAACTAAAAGATCAATAGGATAAAAGCTCCGTAGGCACCAAGTGTCACCATACTTCATCAGTTTTGTCTCGATTTAGTGTTATTTTATTGAGGTGGGAGAAAGATTAGAATTTTTAACCGAAATATATCCCCTTGCCTTAGGAATCATCGCCAAATTATGGCTTATTCGATTCTCTGAGTGGTTCGGAATGACATCATGAAGATTCTGATTGGTTCATGGAGAAGCGTTTTTATAATTTTTGATTTTAACAAAACATCAAATCGAGACATTTCAAATTAAACCAATAAGCTTCAAGATGCTGTAATTTTTAACCAATCAAACGACTAAAATAGCCGAAATTTGGCGATAATTCCTTACATTTCTTGCTGATTTGCTGTTATTTCAGGAAGCGGCGTTGCAGTCATTCTTCCGCCGCCGATCGAGTCATCTTTCGTTTTTTCATGCTCCATCGTTTTCTTGTTCATTATACACGTCCCTGTGACGTCATCAAGAGGAGAGAACGACACCGACACCCAACCGATAATCGACGTGATAACCCGGAACATATTCAACGCTTTCCACGTATCGAGTTTATACAACGAAACACGGTGCATACTAATGCTATCGTCCAATTGCGCGAGAGATATCGAGAAAATTAACGATAACACGTACGATACGAGCGTCACTGCTCGCAAAGGTTTAGCAATCAAATGTCTCAAAAAACCCGCCCAGTCCGAATCTAAACTGAAAAAACTATCGAGCACCGATACGGTTGAGATTGTCAATAAAACATAGTAGATGGATTGGAATAACATGGCTAGATCGGAGTAGTCGTCTTTCAGGTTTTTGTTCGAGAAGGAAAATATAAAAATGCATTGCGAGAGAGCTAACCCGGCCACGAGTCCGTTTGTCATGATCCCGAGGCTACGGAAACGAAGATGCATCTTCCATACGAAATCCAATCGAGTCGATTTTGAATCATGACGTATCATCTCGTTTTTCAGCTCAACGTTGAATTTTTCTTTTTTATTATCTTCTCGTTGGTCGTCTTGCTTCTCAGCATAGATGACATCAGAACCTTTACTCTCTGCGTATAAGTACGATTCGGTATCTTCCCCTTTCCCATCTTCTTCATCTTCATAATCAGCGTTCAATTTCAATTTATCATCTTTGGGCGAGCCCCCTTTTATACCAGCTGCTATAATCGGTAGTTTTGGAATTTTAGTTTTGACGCCAGGTGGGTTTGATTTTCGTCTGCTAGAACCTCTTCTTCGTTCTGTCAAGGGAGTTGTTATTATCATTAATCGACGATTTGGAACTTCTTCATCTTCGTCGTAGTGTTGTTTTGATTCTTCAGCATAATCACTGCCACCTTCTGTATGACTTTCGCCATTCATTTTCTTCTTGTTCTTCTTTGATTTTTTATGTCTTCGATAACGCTGCTGTAGTATACCATTTGGACTCTCAGCGTCATTGTTATCTGAACTTTTCTCGCTTTTCAACATCATCGTGTTATTACTACTATGTTTTTGTTTTAGATTATTTTTATTATCTGTCCCATCTTTTGAGTTATATGATAACCTTAAACCATTAAGGTGATCAATTGCGAACTCATCACTCTGCATAATTCTACACACATACACAGACACACACAATTATTTAAATATTATATTTCAATCTTTTCTTTAATTTGTGTGTTTTAAAACTGTAACATTTTCTTGTTCCATATATTATTATATCACTTCTCGTCCTTATGCATACAAAAGAAAAGATACAATATTATCTTATAACAATCCAACATACGTGTTGTTAATTCATTTATATGTATTCTCATCAGCAAGCCAAAAAAAGCAAAGTTATTTGTTAACGTTCTGGAAGATGTACTTTAACCATCCATCCCGCGTTTAAACTAATTACAAATGCGCGTGTGTGTGTGTGGTGTGTCGTTTTGTTTACATAAAGAAATCGTTTGAAGGTCGTACGGTGAAGAAACGCTAAATAATAAATCAATTATATTTTTAAATAATAAATAAAACAAAAAGTTAGTAACCTTTCTCTTTTTTCTAAATATATTACAACGTACAAGAAATCAGTAAAGACATATACAAACCATGTATAAAAACCATCGTTCGAATTGTGTTCGTGGCTTTGACGTTGTTAAGAGATTCAATGTAAAAAAAGTCGAACTTATGTGGTTCTTCAAACACAATTTTTTTTAGCTTGATTAATCTTTTATATATTTGTATACACTGTGAAAGATGGATGAGTCCTTATTCAACTCGCTTTAGAGATAATAACCACACTTCCAAACTCTCCTTGTCTTAATAGTCAAAGTGAAAACGTATAAAGAATTTTCGAATACGTAATCGTATTATAACAGATAAAACAACCTTTTCTACTGATTTAATATGCAAAAATTGATTGTTAAGAATTGGTGCATTAATTTTAATGAAAATCTTAATTATTGATTCATTAATTGATTTATTTTCGTCTAATTATAATTTCTGCTACGTTTGTTTGTAGTTGGAAATAGTTTAAGACATTTTTTATTCATTATAATAGAAAAGAAGGTATTTTTTTCGAAATTATTTCATTAAAATAGACTCGTAATTTATTTATTTAACATATTGTACTCAAAAATTGGCATCCAAGTTGTATTGAAATCAATCAGACATAATATCGAATTGATCTTTCTATATGTCTATATTTCACTACTGAAGTCTATATCATACATAAAGATATACTTCGTATTTTATTACGGTTGTCTACCGGTTATCAAATTGGTATTATTGTTTTAGAAGTAGTATAGCCCAAGAAGCGAAATGTAGTACTAGAAGTAGTTTTGGGTCAAACAAAAAATTGTTTGCTTTATTTCTAGAGGGTCATTCGATAAGAGTCTTCAATAAGGTCATCATAGTTGAGAAAACCTTTATATGAAACATTTTCTCTGATCATACATAATCCATCAGATGCGGATAAATGATTTCCTTTGTACGTGTGTTTGTCTATGGAAATATTTCACTTATACCTAAAAAATATAGTTAATAGTTCTTATTACAGTTGTTTCAGGATGTATGTGGAATTGGTATATATTATTGTTTTAGAAAATAGTAGATTAAAAATGGAATTGCAGTGGTTTTTGGTCAAACTATACTCTTTTTCTTACATATAAAAAAAAAGAAAATTTTCATCAGGTCATATTTCAGAAAAGTTTTAGTTCTTTGAAAGGAGTGACGTACTGAAAAAGTCTCGTACCGAGGACCTTATAGCGATTTTTAGGCCTTTCTCGGGTTAAACCTAAACAGAATAGATACATCTTTAACTTTTTGAGATGAAAATGGTGCAACTGATGTATTTACTCTTTCAACTCACTCTCGAATCCTCATATACATAATTCCAGGCATGGCCAGCTGATGATAAGGCCCAATATGTCACCGACAGATTTCTAGAATATAAGGGTTGAAGGAAAGCCCTAATCTCGAAAATTTAAACATTAACATGCAATCTTTGATCAGTTTGTAAACATTTTAGTTAATAAAAAAAAAATTAAAAAAAAATTGGGGGAGAAAACAGCACTTTTATTTATATTTTTAGAAGGTTAAAACATGCGGAAAACTTCAGAATGTAAAGTTCTTCATTGAATGTATCTAATTACAAAATGTCAAGTCTTTATCATTTTTTGTTCTTCCATTATCTTAAAAAGAAGGCAATTTCAATTCATCTTTTGTAAATCGTAGCGTTAGCCTGTAGGTACATTATAGTTCTTCTCAAGTCAGTAATTAATGACTACTCACAATTAATACATCTATTAATTTTACAAATTCAGAATCATTTAGGTATGTACGATGTAATAGGTGAAAAATGTTAAGATTGATTGGGCATTTTTTCAATAAATTTCGCGAAAATTGATGAATTTTTCTAAATTTTTTTTCAAAAGTTAAAATAATCTATTGGAAATTGATATTAATAGATCTTTTTTTAATATAGACCCTTTGCGGGGGATAAAATTAGTGACCCCAAGAAAGACCACACAACTTCACATTTCTAGATTTTCAAAGAATTGGAGTAGAAAACCACTTTTGAGAAAAAAATGGTTATTTCAAGATACTATAAGTAAAACTGGGAATATGGAATAATATTTAGACCACTTGGGCATAGTTCAGTTGTGATTTAACCCTATTTTGGAGCAAAATGGGGGTCAGAATCAGCATAATTGGATTACTATATGGAATATAGGTCATTATGGTCATTAGGGTCCTAATTAGGCCCAAATTCGGGGTTCAATACGTCCATTTTCATGTATTTCAAGGAAAATTGTCCAATAAAAATTCTAATTTGCAACATATAAGAAATGTAATGGTGGATGATGTCTCCTCGGTGCCTTAGCGAAATAAAAACATCACTATCAGAGGTCATTATGGTCATTAAGACCCTATTTAAGTCCAAATCTAGGGGTCACTACCTCAATTATTACGCTATTCGAGGAAAACAGTCCAATAAAAATTCTAATTTGAAGAAAAAGAGAAAGGTAATGGAAGATGATGTATCTTAGGTGTCTAAGCTTAAATACTGTAAAAAGCCGTTACTACTGTAAAAATCAATAAACAATGCCCATCTACTAAATGATGACATGACTATCCCTTTAAAATTATTTGAGCTTATATTAACATTTTTCCTTGCTGCAGGAAACGAGATTACTTTGCACCAACTGTTTGTACCAGAATAACGTCGCGTGCTGTTCCTTTTGAAAAGTAACCTTTTAATTGGTTATAAATTACGGCATCAGTAAGCATATTGGTTCAATTTTAAATGACACAATTTTATGTTAAAAAACTTGTACATGAATGGATCAGTATGTTGATGATGTAATTTCCATCAATCAAAAGATTGAATTAGCCAACTTGGTGATAATCTCAAAACTTTGTCGAAGTTAGACCATCGAAAAGACCAGAAAAACAACAAATTGTGACATTTTTAAATGAACCATTAAGATAATTCTTGTTGACATAGTTTTCAACTAATCAATAGTACTATATATAAATGTAAAAGTTTCGCAGTGGACGTCCTATCAGTGGACGATGCTTCTTTAATTCTTAATAATAAAAGGATGGAATAAACTGAAATCCGGATTTGATTGGAAATAACAAGTTTAAAACCAGCACAGCAGTTGTGCTATAGCCAAAAGGGAGCAGGACATCTTGAAAGATTCGTAGATGACTAATATGATGACTAACACTTAAAATATATATTTAGCTTTATGAGGAGGTTGCCCCCGAGGGGCAAATAGGCTCGAGAATTCAGTCAAAAATATTTGGGATTTTGAGAAATTTTTCGGGATTTTAGATTTTTTCGGAATTTTTTTGGATTTTTCCTTTAAGTGTGACCTGTTTGGAGAATGGAAAGGAAGTGGGAATGGGTAAAGGAGTACTTATTTGTCCCATATCCTAGAATTAAGATCCATACGACTGGGCTATTTTAGCGTCTTTTTGACGAAATCTCACGTGTTGGAAGATAATATATTTATAACTATTTATTAACTGGTAATAAAGTGTCACTTTTTTTCCCCGAGATAAATCCCGAGAAATTTTATAATAATAATATCGAGGGTTTATCGAGGGGGGAAAAGTCATTTTTTACCAGTTAATACGTAATTTTCTTTCTATTGTATGAGTTTATTTACACGGCACCCTCTACCCATTTTTACCAACTTACAGTCGAAACTTGTCTAAACAAGTTTTGACTAGTTAATTACTGTCGTTAAAATTAAAGAGCTTGTCAATTTCAATTGCAGTTGCATCTTTTTCTCACGCATTTCAGTCGTTAAAAAAAAGAGCTCGTCAATTTCAATTGCATATTTTTCACACACATTAAAATGCTGAACAGCGCAATTTTTTCGAAATTGAGAATTTTCAAAAACGCAGGGAAAAAAGTAAACAGTGGGAAAAAAAGTTACTTTATTTCCCTGCTCGCCTGTCAAAGCGTGATATAAAGTAGTATTCTAAATCCTCGCTCTTTATAGGATGCCGGTTAAAAAACTCATAGAAAGGAAAGAAAAGCCGTTTGTTGCAAACATGAATCAAATAAAGCCTTGATAGTGCTATTGCTTAGAACCTTCTTAGTACAGTCATTTTTGTCCGAGAAGGGGAACTAAATAATATGAAGTTGGAAATTGCTTTAAAAGTCTCTTCAACATCTATACATTCCAGAAAAAAAAACACTCACCCAGCTTTTGGACATTTTCAACAATTTTCACTCAAAGATAGGCACTTAAAGTTGAAAAGTGTGAAAATATAAGGATTATATAGCGAAAAGAAAAATACTCTTTTTAAATGAATGACGATAACTATTGATGTGCATTAGCCTTTCCCCTACTTTTATCGCCAAAAAATCACACAAAGGTGGGACTAATACAAAAGAAAAACAAAATCAGGAAAAAAAATCATTAGGGGGTCCGAAAAATTACAATTTTTCACTTTCTTTAGACCTTAATCACAATAAATCATAGTGAAAAGGTTTCATATGACTTTTATTGTCTTTATCATGTTCCTTACAATATTTGATACAGAAAATAGTATATACATAATACTCTTGGGGTCCTAAAAAGTCAAAAATGGAACATTTTTGGGCAAAAATCACTATTTTTCAACTTCTCTTTGACTTTCATCACAATAGATCATAGTACAAAGATTTCTTTTGACTTTTATTGTCTTAGCCATGTTTCTTTCAATTTATAATGCATAAAATAGTAAATACATAATAATTTTTGGGTACATAAAAACCAAAAATGGAAGTTTCTTGGGCAAAAAACACTATTTTTCAACTTATTTTGGACTTTACCACAAAAAATCATAGTGTAAATATTTCTTTTGACTCTAATCATCTTTATCATATTCTTTAATTAA
>JAUKPT010003890.1:0-11605 GCA_032273505.1 Nanomia bijuga | reverse complement strand
ACTAGAAAAAACTAGAAAAAACTTTTCGTCTCGGATCGAAAAGTGAATTCTAGTAAAATCTATCTCTGTGTGGTTGATCGTGTATATTTTTTGAATAGGAGGGTCATGAATATTTAAGTATATCTAGTATAATCAGTATAATGTCAGTGGACAGGGACCTTTAAAAAGATAATAAAAAAGGAGACGCGGTAGGGGACAATAAACTCATGTTTTCTTGTAACAGGCATAAAGATAATGTCATGGTACATACAGTTGGAAGGAGATTGATCTCCCTCATTGTATCCGATCTTAAAGATTTATGGAAAAACGTATGGAAATATAAATGTAGAAGTAAGAAAATTAGAGAGAATTATTATTGTAAAAAAAAGTTTGTTGAGCTCTGGCTGTATAAAAACCAGACAGAATTTCAAAAATCCCTTTATTCTTGATAAAGTTCTTAAAATACATATAAAAGTTAAAAGAGAAATTTTACCAATAGCTATTAATTTTGAATACATAGAAAATGCTTTAAAAGATTTCTCATGCGATAAACACCATCATATTTTAGCCGTTTGATTGGTTAGAAATTACAACGCCAAGTAGACAATTTATTAAATCAATAGTGTCACGATTTAATAATTTGGTTAAAAATCAAATATCATGAAAACATTTCTACACGAACCAATCAGACTCTTGATGATGTAATTTCCAACCATTCAAAAGATGAACTAGCCATAATTTGGCGACAATCTCCAAGGTTGCAAAAGAACAAGGACCAAAGAACCTTTTTGACAAAGAAAATATGTTTAACAGAAATGGAAGAAACAAACAAATGATAAATTTGAAAGAATTTAAAAACTTTACAAAAAGTCATCCCTTTACATAAGAATTTGCGTGATATTTAAGCGAACCGCCTGACAACTCATAAACAGTTTTCAACACTTCAACTTTGTTACGGTTCATATTCACAAGAGTGGTTAATGTGCGGCTTGGACGACTTCACAACTTCTCAAAAACCACAGCTTATAAATTCTGCTACCCACTAACATTGAGACGAGAAAACCTGTTCAACCTTTAGCACAGCGATCAGTCTTGTCTCGTCATCGTCGTCTTCACTGCCATATAAAGCAAAGATGTGGAAAGAAATATTCGCCATCTTGTTTTACGCTTGCAGCTGTGTGTTGGCCGAGCAGAGCCGGGTTTGTTATTTCAGAAATAAGTCTTATAAGGGACGAGGTAAAGCGAGATTTGCGCCCGAGCATGTCGATCCGTATTTGTGCACGACGATTAATTATGCGTTCCTTCAGATCGATATGCAAACGAGTGAGGTCGGGATGACGATGAAGGAGGATGCTGATCTCATAGCGAGGTTGGTCGCCTTGAAGAAAATCAATCCGTCGTTGAAAGTCGCCATCGCCATCGGTAAGTGAGATGATTTAATGTCAATTATAACATAATTAGTATATCTAATGATTAGGAAACATGTTATGTTTTATTGTCGATCAGTGGCGGATCTGACGTGTCTTCAGTGTCTTCATGAAGACAATCTTTTTTGATCAAAGCAATATGGGTTCGGCATATTTTTACCATGCGTTGGCCCTATAAATTGTTAAAATGGGTTCAAAACGATGGCAAAGACGCTTTAAAAGAGGAAAAAAGGAAAAGAGGAAAAAAGCTAGGGGTAAATATGAATTCTGAAGACAGCGTCGATGAAGGTACGGCTAACCAACCTCGAACCCAGGACCTTGTGCCACAAAAGCTCTGTTCTACACTACGGCAATATTTGAGGATAATCACCCTAAATTGTGGTTCATTTTGTTTTGCAAATTTGAAATTATGCTATATAATTTCTTATCTCTTTACGATTATTTTTCTTTACGGTTTCAAAATATTTTTAGTTGAATAAGTTAATGATAAATGAAGTATAAACTAGGGCCATTATTCATTTATTTCCAAAGTTCCTGGGTTCGAGATTAAGTTATAACGCATGGGCGGACCGACGTATTTTTCTTACAGAGGCACAGTTTTAGGTTTCAGAATTTATTCGGCAAAATTCAATACAAAATTTAAATAAGTCAAAAAAACGATCAAAAAAACGATCAAAAATACGTTCAAAAATACGATCAAAAAAAACGATCAAAAATATAATTTACCCTATTTATTAGGGATTGTCTCCATAAATTATAGGTAAATTTCTAATTTGATTGGTTAGAATATACATCATCAGGAATCTAATTGATTCAGTTCAAAATGTTTTGTCAAAACTAAAAATCATGAAAATATCTAGAAATCAACCAATAAGATTTTTGATGGTGTAATTAAACAGCAAATCTTTAGACAATACTTCAACTATGGCCTTGGATGTTTGAATAGCACTTTCAAACCATATATACCATTTTGACTTTGCAACATTTAAGAACAATATCTAAATAGTTTTCCTATATTCCTGATCTTAATTTAATGTCTGTGCTTTTTAAAAGCATTTTAGCCACCCCTAGTAGTGTCAAACGAAAAGTTTTATTAGTCTTAACGTTTTCTATATCTCTTCAGAGACTAAATATATATAATCAAAATTAACCAAAATTAAAAAAAAATAATCAAAAGATTTATCAAAATCAATCAAAATTAATTTAATTCATGTTTTATTTCACAAAACTTTGATATTTGCAAAATACCAAACAAAAACGAACTTATTAAAGAAAATTCAACATGAGAATACATTTTTATCCTTACCAAGCAAAGCCTTATGGGATTGTTTTGGGGATAACTAACATCCTCTCTCATTGTTAAAACAACTACGACAGTGCGATGAGAATGAGAATTATCACCCATACAATCCCATAATGCTTTCGATAAAAAGTATTCCGATATCATTTATTCAATTTTTAAAAGACATTCTCTGCCACAAATGTTTGTTTAGTATTAAATTATTATTAGAGTATCAATTTCCAAATATGTTCACCTTGTCCTTGAAATTACATAAACAATTTGATAACTGCATTATACAACAGGTTCCCACTACTGTAGATCCAGCAAAACTAACAAATCTGTTCGATAAGTGGTAAGAATGAGTTATATATAAAGTCATCATAAGGTTTAACAGGTTCTACCAACCACTTCAAAATTATCGAATAAGTGATGTCTCGACTGACCATTTGTAACAACTGGTGAGAGAAAGAAAACAGGCCATGGGTTTTTGTGGGTTTAGTTGGGAATTTAGTTCGGCTATTTTTGCCGTTTGATTGGTTTAAGATTACAGCATCAAAAAGCTTATTGGCTAGATTTAAAATGTCACGATTTGATGTTTTGCTAAAATCAAAAATCATGAAAACGTATCTACATGAACCAATCAAATACCTGTATAAAGTAATTCCAACCAACCAGATGATTAGAATGAGCCATAATTTGGCGACAACCCCTCTGACTGGTTATATTTTTTCATATTTATCAAGTTTATATGAGCAGTCTGATAAAACAAAATTTGGGTGTACCAATCTTATTCTATCTAAGTTAAAAAAAACACATGACCTTTCGAGAAGATGAAGAATATTTTTCAGAAGTATTATGATGATTTAAATTCCCAGTTAAACCCATTTATCTGCTTGGACAATCACTTTTAATTCCTTTATTTCAAAATCTTTGCTGATAAAACTTATATCACTATGTTTGCTGAAACCTTAATTAACCATTGAGCAAATATTTGGAAATTACAGAGCTGAAAGTAGGCATGCTTAGGATATATCAAAAATATACAACTAATCTTTCACAACTATGGCTTCCAATTGACCTGAAATTTCAAAAACAGTGCGTTATTTTTTCTTTCTATCTTGTGTTATTAAACATAAAAACCAGCACGTCAAAAATAGGGTCGATTTTTGAAATGAGGATATGAAAAGCCAATTTATATGAAGATATGTTAGACTTATGACTTATGAATGAAGAAGAAGGATTGAATTGACATTCTAAATGTATAAAAACTGATCATTGTAAAGATTGCTAGTAGTTAAACATTGGAAATACAATTGTTGTGTCCAAAGTAGGGTACACATAAGTTAATGCGACATTTAAAAGCCATCTTCTTAATCTTGATGAGAAAGATGGATGCAAAAAGCTGTTGTACTGTGTTAATATCTTAAGCAGACGAAGTAACCAGTTAAAACAGCTTTTCATATTTATGTTTTGCATACAGATACTTGTCCAATCAAAGTTATTTAATCTTGATCTTGTATTCTAGGTGGTTGGAACCATGAAAAGAAACCACGATTCTCCAACATGGTCCACACAAAAGAACAACGAACCACTTTCGTCAAATCCGTCGTTGAATTCTTAAAGAAACACAAACTGGATGGAGTGAGTTTGGATTGGATGTACCCAGGTATCCGCCCTAAAAACACACCAGCTACCGATAAATTCTGTTTTACAAAACTTCTCAAAGAATTCGCTCTGAATTTCAAAACTGAATTGGAGAAATCGGGTAAAAGATATTCCTTGTCCGCTTACGTTGGGGCGACCAAAAATAAGATCAATGCTGGGTATCAGATTGATAAGATGGCTATGTACCTTGATCGTGTTGATGTTATGGCTCATTCACTCTGGGGACCATGGAAAAAAGGAAAACACAAGGTAATATTATCATGATCTACTCGTTCCTTTACAAGGGTAAATATTTTGGTCATTTTTGTCCATTCCATTTTCCAATTTCTTCCCTCTTTTAGGGTTCGAAACAATAGAAATCACTTTTTTCGTCCCTGTTTTTATAATTGTGTTGAATCCCCACCACCCGCCCACCCAACCCCGGGGGGCGCACTTTTGGCAACAACATTTACCCTTGTTTCTTTGCCAACGCATTAACCCTAAACATACTGTGAGTACGTACACGGAGTAATTACGCTATAGGAAAAATAATTGCGAGAATTTAATGTTGCCAAGAGCTTATTGTAACATCTTTGTATTTTAGCGTTTGACATCATTTTATGTAAAGTTTGAAAATTTGAGAAAATAACAAGATTCGTGGCACAAAAAATTGCGGAAGTCCGAAAGAAAAATCGCAACATTTTCTTCCCGCAGCTTTTGATCCAATAGAAATTTAATGCCTTTCAAGATGAACTTTTCCCAATAAAACTCGATCATCGACCGTTGTAAATGACCCTGCTCGGTTACAAATATTGTCATAAGGATTAAAGAAAAAAACATGTACAAAATATAAGCCAAGAAAAATTAATATTTGCCCAATCTCCTTAAGTACAGGGTGCAGCCCCTTGACTCCCCGGCTCATGTGCAACCTATATAAACAACGCTGACAACCATGTTTCTGTATTCTTTGCCAGGTAACAGGCTCACACACTGCAATGAACGGCACTTCATTCACTGTCACAGACGTCATAGACTTATGGCTGAAAGCTGGCATGCCTGCAAACAAAATCAATCTTGTTCTCACCTCATTCGGACGATCATTTCAGCTAGCAGACTCAAAGAAAAATGGACTCGGCGCTCCTTTTACAGGACCCGGAAAACCAGAAAAATTCAGCAATGGAAAAGGCATCATGTCTTATTATGAAATTTGTGATAAAAAATGGGACCGGCAGACAGATCATGGCGTAAGTAAAACACTTACACCGTATGCGTCAAAAGACGAACTCTGGGTTGGTTATGATGACGAAGAAAGTATCAACTATAAGATATTGAACGTAGTGAAGAAGTTGGACTTGAATGGAATCACCTTTTGGGCTCTGGATTGGGATGATTTTGAAGGGGAATCTTGTAGGCGAGGGAAGTTCCCCTTATTAAATGCAGCTGTTAATGCTTTGACACCGCCAGGTATGTGTTATATATGGTACTTGTTCTTATGTAGATCTGAATTTCTGCGTGTTCTTATTTTTACTCTTTAGTTAGTTTATTTCTTTATTTTAATTGTTATAAACTTCCTAGTCGCAGCCCGCTTATGAGTCATAACTTGCTCATGCCGTTTGAACGTAGATGTCTAGGAAGAAAACTTCATAAAGAAAAAAATGTAGATCTAACTTCCTTCGAACGGTTTGGCATTTTGGGGCGAAGGATAAATCACTTTCTTCAAAAGTATACGATATTTATGTTTAAACAATAGAATTTTCATGAGATTTCTACAAACACAATAGGAATTTGAGTCAAGGTGTACGAGAGTTTTCAACAGTGATTTACCCCTCGTTTTGAGAAATTTAGTGTGCATTTGATCCAGATCTTTCCTTGATCATTCTAGGTAGCATCAACTTACTTGATTTAGCGTACACAAATATTACGCGGTAAATTGATTAAAACGCGAATTTAGACTTAAAGGATTTGACCGTGAAAAATTACGGATTCGTGGTAATTAGTGGGTGCATTGTATTTCTCTGCCTTGGAGCCAAGTACTATATATTTGGCCGTATAAGTTAATCAGGAGATCAGGTTTTTAGATAAACACCAAGTTTGACATTTTTCGCCTATAGTTAAAGACCTTAAACACCGTTTATCCAAAACAAAATCTTGATATCTAGCTATGGAGAAAACCAAACATAAATTCACTTTCTTCTCTAAAAGTAATACTTTTGCCTTGATTATATTTTCTAAAGGTTTTTAATTTACTTTTAAAATTAGAAATTTACCACCCTATTCTGGTTGGGAGGTGCAGAATTGCAACCCCATAATTGTTATAGTTTTATACCCTACCTTAAAGAATTAGGTCGATTCTGTTCACCAAATAATTTTATAACTATGTTGAAAAGCAGTAGTGTGATTTTCATGCATACTGAGATATCCCATAAAATTTTGAAGCTTATTTTGGCGATTGAAATCGTCTCAAGTGCATTTCATTTACTTTCCTAGTTTACAAAAGAGTCTTAATATACATTTATCAATTCGTATAAGGAATTTGTAGTTTGGTATCTATTCAGTTAAAATTTGGAAAATGACCGAAATTGGTTTATTCTGTACTCTTGATTATGACAAGAGCTGAGGTCAGTGAAAAATATGTAGGTTATTAGAAAAATAGTAATGCATTTTTAGTGTTGATAGTTTGGTTTTCGTACCTATTGGATCAATTTTACAGAAATTAGGTAGGGAGTGCAATTTTATATTTCGGACAATATTTTACTTTAGTTTATCTTTTTAGTCAAAGTCTTTTTCTTTTAGTGTGTAGTGAATTGATGTAACAATTTCCTTAATTTCTCTCTTATAATAGATATTAACCACTGTTCAGATTTCCCTTGTCTAAACAATGGAGAATGTGTACCGAACGTTGATGGCTATACGTGTAAATGTAGACGGGGGTTTGCTGGAAGTAAATGCGAAAGTAAGTTTGAATCGTTAAAGCCCGTAACGACTCAAACTAATAGTCGATTTTGTCATATGAATCGCGATGAATTTCCAAAATTGGAACTTAAAAAGTTTTTTTTTTTAGCTCGAGATTGAAAAAACTACAAACAAAAATGATATAAACGATTATAGCAAGCAAGGTAATCGCTAGCTACGACCTACCTCAGTCATCCAGAAGACCTTTTTTTTAGTCCAGATGAAAGGATCTTTTCTCTGGATAACTTTTTCGTCCAGATTTTGGTTCAAAACCTCTTTTCAAGCCGGCCATAGGTTTTTTCGTCCGTATTTTATTTCAAAACCTCTTTTCAAGCCGGATCATAGGTTTTTTCGTCCGTATTTTATTTCAAAATCTCTTTCTAAGCTGGATCATAGTTTCTATTGTTATACGGACCTTTTGTTTTAAACCAGATCAACTCCCGGATGAATTTTTCAGGATGACTGAGGTGTGATGTCTAGTTCGTTGCAGCTAATAGAAGCTAGATATTTAGCATAGCTTGTCAAAAGATAGCATAGCTCGTTACAGTAGCTGCAGAGGTAAGCTAATTGAAGCTCGGTACTGTTATATTTATATATAACGTTATTACGACTTGGGGTCAAAATGATCCGTGGTTAAGAGAAAGTCTTCAAAACATGTCATATACTGGAGAAAGAAAGCAAAAATCGAATATGAAGCGGGAAAATATCCCCTAACTCCTAGCTGTACCCGCCCAAGCCCGTGAGAAAAACTGTACCCTACCCTATCCCTATCCGTAGCTAGCCCTGCTTTTCATAGCGCTTGTGGTCTACAAAATCAAATTTAAACACATTGTCTTCAAATGAACGAGAACATATTAAAAACTCTCAAATAGCCCAGTCGTAGTAAAGTTAAGGGTACTTATCAAAACTTTGTCTAATATATAATATTGATTGGTTGGATATTACATCATCAAGATTTCTATTGGTTCATTTAAAAATGATATCATTGTTTTACACTTTAAAAAGAATCAAGTTATGACATTTTTTAGTGAACCAAGAATCATAATGATGTAATATTTAACCAATCAATAGTCTAAATAAGACAGACTTTTGAGATAATCCCTAGGAATCAAATCATATCATCACAATGAATACACATCCATTCTTGTAGCTAAAGACTATTGCTTGGAGTCGCGCTGTAGGAACAATGGAACCTGTGTCAATTTGAAAAATGGATTCAAATGTATTTGTCCAAAACAATACCGTGGAAAGACGTGCAACAGTAAGATATTTTTCAATTCGAACATTGGTATCAACAATATTTCTTCTAACAAAAATTTTCCCATTTCACGCTAAGTGACACTGCAAGATATCGTAAAATAGTGAATTCTCATTATAATGTTCCGCACGTTTTTTTTTTTTCATTTTTGTCTGATATAATACCATAGACCAAACATTATGTCTGGTCTATGATGAAACGTTCGAAACAGCCGGTTTTACATATTGACGTCTATCAGGGCCTAAAATAATGGCGCATCAAACGTCAATGACAAGCCACTTTTGGTTTTTGACGCGTCAAATTAAAATTTGACGCATCATGATGACGTGTTACTTTTTTCTTAATTACTAACGAAGTAATGAAAAAAATAATGTAAAAAGTTATTTTCATGCTTGTCTATAATTTTTATTGTGTCGCTTGTGAAGATCAGGTATGTTTTTATTTTTGAAGACATTTTGATGTTCCGCCCGTTTTTGTTTTGTTTTTGTTACTATTCTGTCATCGGAAAATCACCAATACCAAAAATTTTAAAACTCTTCAACTAATGGTTCTAAGTTACACGCTTTTTTATAAGAATAGTGTTTTTTGGGTTTAAGATGAATATTCTTAATTGTTTGGCCAAATCCATCCTGATTTATTCTTTCCACATTATATACACATCATGTCGAGTAGATATTCTTTAGCATATTCTTAACTTTTAATCAAATTTCATCTTGATTATTCTTATAAAAAAAAAGCGTGTAGTTAGAACCCGTCATGGCTCGATAATTTTAGCTAAAGACTATTGCTTTGAGTCGCGCTGTAAGAACAATGGAACCTGCTTCAATTTAAAAAATGGATTCAAATGTATTTGTCCAAAACAATACCGTGGAAAGACGTGCAACAGTAAGATATTTTCATTTCGAACATTATCAACAATCTTTTTTTAAAAAGAAATTATGCCACTTCTCGCTTAGTGACACTGCAACGAATTTTTCTCGTAAAATAGGGAATTACCTTTCTTTTTTTACGTCGCTATTGGAAACAAGGTTTGTAAATGTTTTTGAAGACATTATATTGTTCCGCACGTTTTTTTTGTTTTTGTTTTCGTCTGATATGAAACGTTCGAAACAGCCGGTTTCTATAATTAGTGGTTTTACCTATTGACGTCTATATAGTTTTATTGCGACGCTTGTGAAAACTAGGTATGTTTCTGTTTTTGAAGACGTTTTTGTTTTGTTTTTGTAACTATTCTGTCATCGGGGAATCACAAAAGTGAGAATTCTTAAACTCGTCAACTAATGGTTCTAGTTAGAACCCGTCATGGCTCAGTAATTTTAGTTTGAAGAAAAAGATGAAGAGCCCTAAGTCTTACCTCTCACTGAGCGGGTTCTAAATATTACTTCGAACTTTTATAAACAAATTGCTTTGCTTTCTTTTTTTGAATGTCACTGTGGATGGGGGAAGTGCAATTGAGTTTGTCATGCTTGAAATTTAGGTCATACCCACGGCTTGGATAGTAAGACTTTTGTAAAGTATCAATTCTATAAGGGCTCATTTCAAATGTTTGTCCACTTTAATGTCAGATATTGTCACGGTCAGAAAAAGTCGCGAAAGTCGCGCAAGGGGTTGCGCAACATTTATCAGGAAAAGTCGCAGGAAATTAATGTCGCGCATAGGTGGAAGTAAAAAGAATATTACAAAAACAATTGAAAAAAAACACAATCAAAATAAAAAAAAGTCGCGGGAATTAAACGTCGCGCCAGGAGAAAAAATAGTTGCGGTCAGAAAATGTCGCGAAAGTTGCCTAAATTTTTGCGCGACATTTTATTCTCACGACTTTTTCTGACCGCGACAATATTTGACATTAAAGTAATTTAGACTATTGATCCCTAAGAATCGCTGTAAAATTTGTATGAAAAACGTTTTCATCTTCATTTTTTTATTAATCGAAGAAATCAATTTTTATTGTTTTTTCTGCTACAAATTTGAAAATAATTTTGTAATCGTCTAGACGAGACGCGTCTCTAAACAGACTCTTAACAGGCAATTGCTGCTAAGGAGGGAGGGGTCAGATAAGCGGTCGGAAAACCTTACAAACCCTGAAATATGCCCTGTGTCACTATGCCAATGTGTCTGCTAAGTGCTAGGGAGGGGGTCAAATCTTTAGCCGATATTGCATGTTAAGGGTCAGAAAACCTGTTTGTAGAACAGAGTTTGATGGAAATTAAAGGTTAGTACAAATACTTAAAAACACGAGAAGGATTTTACAATAAAAAATTATCTTTTAATCAAAGGCAGTCTTTTTTTAATTCGTTTAGCAGCTTTCTCGTTAATGCTTGCGAGGACGAGCGAAATTTCGCATTTTTTACTTATTTTTCATATTTTATATAAATGAAATGAATAATATCACGCTGCTTGTTTTTACTTTAATAATCAGTCTTTTTGATCTAATATTTAGAATGTGCGGAAGACCATGCTATTTGTAACATGTTTGACGACCCATCATATTATTGTGGTCACGGCTGGATGGTGAGAAACTGCGCCATCTATTGTGGAAAATGTAATCCAGAAAATGATCGCGATGATGATGGTGAATTGACGAGTGGAGATGTGAAATCCAGGGTTGATGATGTCGTCATTCCAAAACCAGTTGAACAAAAGACTGATACAAAGATGGCAGCAAAAGCTGTTGATCAAAAAGAAGAAGATGAACTTGTTGATGAAGTTGATTTTAGAGATACTTATGAATGAGGTAAACAATTTGATTAATATTTGTCATTACACCTTTCCCTAAATGATGTCCTAGTATGCTTCACAACCCTTACAATACATGCTTCCGGTTTGATAGATTAGAATGTCAGTAAGAGGCCTATCAGTAAGAAATATATCGCGCACAGGGCTTGTGCGATCGAGTTTGAGTCGGACAATTTCTTTTCAAACCAGTTGATATCCGATCGGCATAACCCATTCTCATTGTATGTAAAGAACCAGGTGGAATGTAAAATTTTTGATTTCTTATTTCTTTTGACCTGAGGATGTGGCAATAGTCACGTAACATGTAGTGAAGTTTTTAAATAAATG
>JAUKPT010003889.1:0-11607 GCA_032273505.1 Nanomia bijuga | reverse complement strand
ATAAACAATATTTTTTTTTTTTTAAAAATAGCTTCCGGGGACTGAATGATTGAAGACTTGAACTTGGGGGGATCTGATCCTATAATGGGGGGACCATCACTTATGATGGGGGATCTCCAACCCCTCTAGAAACCATGCTCTAGCAATATAGCTTAGCAAGCGTAAACACAAGGGCTTTGAGATTTTTAAAATCATTCAACTATACTGCACCCCCTGAAAAACATGGAATTTTAATATTTATACGCGTCATGATAGAAAGACTGCATAAAGCGCATTGAGCCGATTAATTATGAATGTGCCTTGAACTTTGTCACGTACTATAGCAAATTTTCCTATAATTTGTTGAAAACTTCGAAACAAACAAACATTTCTCTCTTAATGCTAAGTAATACCTATAAGTCTAGTTTCAGTTTTTACAATTTTGAAAAGCTCTGACACTTATCTAGCTTAGTAGTATGACTTGAAAATATGCTTGTGATGATAAAAGTTTAACTTGAATGAGCGTCGACAATATTGTCCGTTCGTGTTTAGTGGCACCACTGTGCATGTTTGCTTCAAGTTGCTGGCGTTAAGTTGTGGTGAAAGCAGATAAGATTTTTAGTTTTTTTTCTTTTTGTTTCACATCTTCACCTCTTTTTTATAAGCATATGAAATTTCTCATCCGTTTCCAAGATATGCAAGAACTGGACATCAGGAACTGGCAATTTTTTTGGTGAAATTCGATCATACTTTTTTGTTGTTGATTTAATTATTTTTGAAATCAGGTTCTGAACTCACATCAACCTAGCACTGGGTCGGTGGAGGGATAAGCGGTCGTCTACAGATCACTGGTGAAATTCTCTTATGGGTAAAATTCTCATTTGATTGGTTGAAGATTACATCATCATGAATCTTATTGGTTCATTTGTTAAAGCTTATGATTGGAATATAAACCAATCAAATTCTTGTAATTTGTAGACAATACTCTTAACTTAAGTTTCATGCCTCGATTAGTCCATCTTTCTCGCATGTTTCATGCCTCGATTAGTCCATCTTTCTTGCTTGTTTCATGCCTTGATTAGTCCATCTTTCTCGCATGTGTCATGTCTTTGTTAGTCATGCTTTATTTCATTTTTCATGCCTTGATTAGTCCAGCTTTGTTGCATATTAATATGTCTCGGTTATTCCTGTTTTCTTGCATATCAATATGTCTCGGTTATTCCTGTTTTCATGCATGTTAATATGCCTTGATTAGTCTAGCTTTCTCGCATGTTTCATGCATCGATTAGTCCAGCTTTCTTGCATGTTAATATGCCTCGGTTATTCCAGCTTTCTCGCATGTTTTTTGCCTTGATAAGTTCATCTTTCTTGCATGTTGTTAATATGCATCTTAGCTGCTGTTTAAACATAATTGGTTTTTCATTTTTTCATTTTCTTTCCTTCTTTCTTCTTCTTCCAATATATACGAGATTCGTCAATGTGTTATTGATTCAACTATTTACTTTCTTCTTTACACAAGAGGTTTACATTTCAAGTTGACGAAAAATTTATTGCTTTGTTTACAAAAAGACGAAAGAGAAGTTTAGTTTTCTTTTTCTTCTTCTTCTTTATGCGTTCCGTTTGATGCTGAAACTATTATAACTCGAGTTTTAAACTTGAGGGGCACCTATTCGGAAAAAAAAAATTGAAATTCGAGAATTCGGAAGACAAGAGAAGATGGGATAAGAGGAGGACGATGGAATTTCTTTCTTCTATATGCGTTCGTTGATCGATGAGTCGAAGCTGGATATTTCTGAGGGATGGTCTACAAATTATAGATTAATTCGTCATTACATTGGTTAAAAATTAATCTTAAATGATTCTGACTGGTTTATTTAAAGAGTTATCATTTATCAGTTTTCAATTTTTAAAGGACATCAGACAAGGTTTCAACTTTTTTTTTGTTCGGATGGTAAAAGCCTAATTTCAATTGGCGAATGAAAAAGTCTTTTAACGTGATCGCCCGGCGAAAATAATATAAAAAAGTATGGACAGTAAGCTTTTTTGGCCGGCGAAGAAAATTTGTGGGCCGGCGAATGACTGAAAATTCTTCTTCTTGTAACGGCGACGCCGTCGCCGGCTCAAAATTGAACCCCTGATCAGATGATGACATTTTTAAGCCACCAATCAGATTTATGATGACATAATATTCAACCAATCAATCGGTAAATACTCTCGATTAACGAATTAGCGGGCATGATGGAATAAACGTCCACCCTGGAAAATTTGCGTCCAGTATGTAATAAGCGTCCATCCTGGAAAATCTGATGATTATTAATAAGCGTCCACCATGCAATAAGCGTCGACCTTAAAATTTCCTTAAATGAGGCTCTGCTGTATGTTTCTTAATTGTTTGATTGGAAGAAATGGCTAGGAATAGACAAAATAAAGGCCTGATATTACATAAAAATTATCCCTGATAAGTTAATTGATCAAATAAACGTCCACGATGGAATAAACGTCCACCCTGAAATTTTCTTCAGGAATTAATTAGCGTCCACGATCAAATAAACGCGTTCAGGGTGGATTTTTTTACGGGAAGAATAAGCGCCCATGATCGCGAATTCGATAGTCGAGAGTAGAAATATTATTTCTTATGGAATTAAAAAGAAATTTCGCTTTCTAAAGACACTTAAAAAGTGTTAATCTAAATCCTCTGACTCAATCTCTTCATTTCTAAACTCACTAATACTTTGCGAGGTTGTGTTGGAAGTTTGCCCATAAAATGTAGACGGCTCGTTCTCATTGATTGACACATCTCGAGAAACAGAAAAATCATACTAGTCATCGACCGTTATGCAAATACTAGAGGAAGTCAACCAACTCATCTTGATCTTCTAAAGAAGAGGTGAGAAGAAGTATGAGACTCAAAATGATAGATCAAAGTCATAACAGAACCGGTTAATATTTTGGCCAAAACTTCTTATTTCTACCCCCTCCCCCCCACACACACACACTTCCCCATTTTCCTATTTTCATTTTTCTACCCTGCTTTAGGGTGCGATACAATAAAAATCGCTATTTCTTTTTCCTTTGTTTCAAACTTTGTTTATTTCTATCCTCCCCTGGGATTGGTTTGACCAACTTATGCTTCCATCATTTGATTGTGGCCTTTGTTTTTGATGAAAATAAGCACTTTATATTTCCCCAAATAAATGACCAAAATTTTTCTTGATTGATTTAATATGATTAGTATCTGATACCGATGTGTCCTAAAAGTTGCAGAACAAATAGATACCCGGAAGGCGCTTTATGTCAAAAGATCTGCACGATATATAGGCCTATTAGTAAAGAACGCCATTTTGCTAAACCGATGTCCATGCAAATTTTTATGAAAGAAGAGCCTTCCTTTAGAACAAAAACGAAAAAAATAAAAGACTTTCTCCGCATAAGGCATATTCATTAAACTGTGAGGGTTATAAGTACTATGTACTTTGGAATATTGAAACTTATTGTAAATTTATCAACTCATGGCTTACTGAATATAATTCAGTAAGCCATGATTCACGTTAAGTTATATTCTTGTCAATTTTTGTGAGAAACGGATTTTGCATTCAGAAAATAAAGAATAAGTTTGTCAAAAATTAAATTAAATTCAAATCATCAACCTTAAGATTTATCTAAACAGCGATGACATTTCTCACTAACTACTTTAAACCCCTTAAGTTAAAGCAAGAATAAAATTTCGAATCGTTGACCAAAGGACATTACGAGTGAATACGAACTGATTCATTCATTCCTTTATCTAAAATCGTCTTGAGTCTGTTATGAAGAATTGGACTTTGGCCAACTGCGAAAATGTAACACTGAGCATAATGTATAATCTGGCAATGTCATTCAACTAAATGTTTAAAGATTGTCGACAAAATATTCGAATGTCGGAAAGAAACTTCTGAAGAGTGCGAGAAATAAAACGTCCTGTATCAGCTGCTATCTGCAAACCTACCGGGTAGGTAAAAATAAGTATTCACCGGGTAAGACACCATTTTAGAATTATCCACCCATGTGTCAAAAAATCAGAAATAGTCACTGGGAAAAACCAGCGGAGTAGTCAAAATACCAGAATTCACCGGGGAAGACAACATTTTATAATTATCCACCGGGCAGGTTAAAAAATCAGAAAAAATCACCGAGCAGGTCCATCGGGGAGGTTTCACCGGGTAGCTAATACAGGAGAGTGAGGAAAGTAAGAAATTAGTATTGGTCCACTACTGGATTGCACAAATTGTGTGCGCGATATAGTATAATGTGATTTTATCACAAATTAGTATACATTGATAAGGCACAGACTACTAGAATATTCTAGTAGTCTAGTTTTCTAATATTCTTAAAATTGAATCTTCACTTCCACAAATGGTTTTCCGTTCACCATTGAAACTAATTTTCTTTTCTACTTTGTGTCGAATTTCTTTCTACAATGTTACATAACAAACTTTAATGATACGATTCCTTAAACCTGCCCTCATTATGGGCTTCATTGTTTCGATCGCAAAGTAAAGTCTATTTGAATGAAAGAAGGAATTTTGATTAATTCTGATCGATTCTTTCGATTAAGGTATACAATTCTGATAGAAGTATAAACATAGGTTTGGCCAAGAAGGAGTCATATGAACAAATTACTTGTTAAGGGGTTTAAAATGTAGTACTAAAACAAATATGGTCACTTTGTATCCAAAAAGATAACCGGAAAGATTTGTCAATTCATGTGAAAAAAATCATTCTATAATGACCACTGAAATATTACGCCCCTTTCCATAAGACCCTTCCCATTACACCCCCTTGCCATTACACCCCCTTGCCATTAAGCTTTTTACCTATCACTCTATCTACTTAACTATCTACGTATTTTTGATGCTCACTTTTTGATTGTTATTTGATTACTTGAAGACTATAAGTTAAAATACTTGTTTTTATTAAACCACAAGCATTGTAGAAGTGGTTCACATCAAACTAGTATAATCTTATTACATTAGTTCAAAATTATTTTCAAGTTTAAAAAGATAGGAAACCGAAAGAACTTATTAAGCTAGGGGTCTGTAAATTTTTGCCAAAAGGCGTGGGACCTGGTCCACGACTTGCTCCTTCGCTGGATACGCCACTGGACCTGTGTTGCTCGATAATGTATGGCGTCAACCAAAGCCTAGGATTTAACTTGCCGTTCCAACCACACCATTACGGGGAATGTTCTAAATAACTCTCAGGGAGGGGGGGTCTCAGATCACTCTCTTGTTTTCAATAAATCTGTTTCCAAACCTGTTCGCAGCTAAATGTTCAACAAAACTGACAATTCCAAAATTTGCCGTTCAGGGCCCCGGGGATGTCGTAACTTTTATGAAACATGAGATACATCTGCCACTGGATGGATCTAGTTCGTTTGCCACTTGTCGAAATCGTTATTGGAACAACTTCTTGGAAACAAAAGCTCATGTTTGAGCTCATGATTACGTCATCGATTAAATATGAGCGTCAGTGATGTGTAGTGCATTCTCCATGTCTGGCTTCATCGGTTCTAAAATCAATTATTCTCAAAATCAATACACACTTTCTTAATCCACGACGCCATGTTGTAAATCATTAATAAACTCTAAGACTCTTTTAAATCTACCTTTCTTTTAGGTGGGACAAATTCACATAGTACAAGTTAGATAATCGTACATGATTAATCGAAATAAAACAGATTTTCTTTTTTTGTCTGATAAGTATTCAAAATATGGAGGCAATAGGATAAAATAAATTAAAAATTAACATAAAAAAAAATCCGACTCTTCCCTGTCAAACCTATTTAACCGGAACCACACTTTTTTTTTTGGCCTTATTCAATTTTGACCAAATTTACATCATTGGAAATATTCTGCTTTTTGTTTTATAAAAATCGGCACTTTCTGACTACTATTTCTTGGATATGTCCAGTTAAAGTTTTTGTTTCCGACTTTTTAATACACACTATATTTGCTGCACACTTTGGAGTCTGATATTAGAATTTGTGGCGCTTCTAAATAATACTTTAATTGTTTTATCTACTAGTTATCTGTTAGTTTGTTTTCTTTGTTGTGTGTAACAGGGTCACAATTTTTTGAATACTACATAGTAGATTAGATAGTAGATAGTTACATAAAAAATGTCACGCCCTAATCAACCAATCAAATTGCGCTATTTTACTGCGAGATACGAGATTAACATATATGGTAAATTACGAATAGTGCACATTCATTTGAGCCAAACACATTCCGGGACACGTGCCTCTGTATTGTGAAATAGTTGAGCCTTAAATGTAACTTTGAATCGTAAATTAACCTAAACCTCCTAACTCAGTTCCCGGTAAACTCCGGAAGTTAGGATTACCAAGAGGACAGGGATTTTGACTGAGGTAGATGAAATTATGACCGGAGTGAGATATGATTTCTTTGGTCAATTTAATAAAATGTCACCGGGGTGGAGAGTAAAATGATCGGGAAAAATGGTTATTTCTTAAAACTTTTACCGGGGTAAACAAAATTCTTCAAAGCTCCAAAGTTCACCAGAGTGGTGATTTTTGATAGATCTCACCAGGGCACTGAATATCAATGAAATAGACGAACCGTTTTTGAAAAACTCTGATGAGACGAAAAGCATTTTTTTTTCCTTTTTTTTTGATTTTAGTTCAAAGAACTTGTGGAACAGAGTTTGGAAAGTAGTTGATGATCCAAATCATTATCAAAAGACAATGTGTGTGTTTTTAAACACTGTACTCAGCGCTGGATTTAAGGATATGCTTATAAAATAGCCCAGGCCCCGCGCTTTCACCCATATAAGGCCTCTTTTTTTTAAGCTCTATTCCCATATAATCAAACTTCTATAGAATCACCTGGTAAAACCACGAGGGGCCCCATGCTCTTCTTGTTAGGAACAAATAACTTGGGACCTATTTATATTTTTTGATTAGGTTGGCAAAAAAGATAATCTAAATCTTTGAAAAAATTAGGACTTTTTTTAATTCTTTTTGAAAATTCTTATTCATACCGTTTATTACTTAAGTCAATTAACATATATGGTAAATTCTCAATCGTGAACTACTGCATGGGTTAAACGTCTTTTTTGGCATTTCATTAGTCAGAACTTAAAAGTAAACAGATTTGAATTTAAAAAACACAAATTGTCTGCAAGTCCCCATCTATTGTGAAATAAGCGACACGACCCATCAGACCTTTCAATCGTTTAAACGATACAGTTTGCAACTCTGTGATTAATTAATTGGCCATGGGAACATGTGATGCCTATACACATTAACGACTTTCTTATTTGACCAGTTCTTCTATCACAAAGTCAAAGAAAACAACATTTTTTGTAAAATGAGACATTTTTCTAATGCCAGGATTTGCTGGTACAGCCTTTCAAAACATTTCAACTACCAGTTCAAGGCCTTTAAGTTCTCTAACCTAAACATTTCATTTGCAAATCATAATATATTTTGACTTTCTAATGCTGACATCATTTTTTTGCCATGGAAAACATTTTGTTACATCTATATTAGCGTCTAGACGAAGCTTAAGTCTAAGTGACATTGGAGAATTCGATGAACAAGATTGAGATGCCCAACTATTGCCAAACTATGGCATTTCAATGAATTTTTCAAAATATTCTCAAAACTTCAGATGACATTTCGACGAAGTCAAAATGTTGTCTAACGCAACCATAAAGTCGATTATTGAATTATAATTGAACAGTAAACACGATACGCTCCTTCAATTTTTCCATATCGGGAAATGCCTTAATTTTGACAAGGATAAAGTGTGCTCGTCCTTAGCACTCGATGGGTTCGCACCAAACACATTGGAGGTTATCTGACACTGTGATTTTGGTTTGACTCACCACTAAGATAATGTTCCTTAATAACTTAAGGTCTTGATACATATATCAAACAGATATTTAGTAATTAACAAGGGTTATCGTCGAAATATCGTTCTCCTTTCAAAATCGTTCGAAATCTTTATTTATATTTAGAATATCCCATCTCCCTCCTCCTCCTTCAAAAAGGAGCATACCCCCCTCGTGAACAATGTAGCAGAAGCCAAATCTCTAGAAAAAGATTCAAAAGTAAATAAAATAATAAAGTGTATAATATGATAATTGTAAATTAAAGCTTATCATGGGGGTTGAAGTATTGCCCCTCAAAGAACTTAATGAGACAACATTGCGTGACCAGATGACTAGTGGCCTGTCGGGGGTCTAAGTATTTCACAACTGCAAGAAAACAAATCCATTAATTCTTACACTTCTCCAATTTCATCATTCAAGGCTTGTATGTTAATGACTCCAGTACTTGGTAGGTATTGTTCAACATCTATAAATTCTGTTTTAACTCTGGAATTTTGAAAATGAATCCAGCATCTTGTGGCAAAACCTTTCTTTCATTTTCTCAAAATATATTGATTCCTTGTACGTTGTAGGTTTAATTCATTTTTAGATGTTGTTCTATTTCATCAATAAAAAATTTCCAGACTTTCAATCGCTATACTGCAAGTCTATCATTTGTTAAAGTACTTCTTATCAAATAGATATGTGGGCTTATTATCCCCTGTCTCAGTACCACAGTCCTAGCTATTTTGCAATCTTGAGTTTAGTACCCACTGGCGTCGATTATTTCTATCACAATATCATCAGAACATTTTATTTTGCAGACCATCTGTTAATGAAGCAGATATGGTAAAAAACGTTTCCTACATCCTTAGCAACAGCGACAATAAATTCATAACAATTTTGCAACAACAGACACAATAATCACTAGGGCTTTTCTGCAGAGTGGTTATTTTTTCTTTTTGATTGGTTATATATTGCATAATGAAGATTCTGATTGGTTTAATTCAAAATGACATGATTTAATGTAATGTTAAACTGAAATCATGATAAGATTTCGAAAGTGAACCAATCAAATTCTTCGTGATGTAATAATCGCTTAATCAAATGGCAAATTTGCCCATAATATTAAGATAATTCCTGAAGACGAAATTGTCAACTTAAATTCAAAAAGAAAACAATAATTATATGTATATTGACTTAATATTTAATCTTATTGTTTACTCTGAGAAGTATTCAAAATGATAATTTGTTTTATACAACCTGACCACCAAAAAGACAAAAAGTTGACAAAATAAGAAATTTCTCATTTTTCTGTCATCTATTGAGTAACAAAAAAGATGATTCGGTGAAATTGTATTCTATGTTGATATTGCACCATTTAGGTAGGTCGTGTTTTTGTTCTGTAATAAAGTAGAACACATTTACGAAAATGAAAGTAACTTTCTGATATATCTTGTCGGGCAAACACATGTAAGTAAAGGATCTTAATTTTCAGCATTATATTTAATTTGTCATAAAATATCTCTTTGTTCAAAGGTCTTTAGTAGTTTATGCTAGTTAAATGTGTAGATATATCCAATGATACTATACAGTGTGTCCACGAAAAAAGTACCCCTTCGAAGACAAATTGTTATCTGTAGTTAAATCCAAGTTTAATATATGCCAGCTACTGTATTCTGTGTTCCGTGGTTTTTAAAAAGCGTGCAATGTTAAGCGGACAATTCATCATTCTTCTATAACGATGACAGACTAAGCTGCGACAATAATAACTTATCAAGATGGCGAATCACAATCACTGCACGCTTTCGTAAAACCTCTGAACAAAGAATCAACGTACAAGTACCTATATTTGTAACAAGTACAAATAAAAGAGATTTCAACAGGTATACACTTTTTTGTGGGACACAAGTAAACTTATGAATAGTCACGAGAAAGGTATTTATATAAATTCTTCACATATCTTGTTCTTGCTCGTGCAACTAGTATTAATTTCTAAAAGTTCTTCTACATAAACTAAATTCATATCCGTTATACAACCAAATTTTATATCTTTGAATAAAACTGCATTTATTGCTTAAATTAAAACTTGATTTCAACTATAGATAACCATTTGCCTTCGAAGGGGTACTTTTTTCGTGGACACACTGCACTATCAAAATAGATACTCAAGGCAAGGGGGATGTTAATACGTTTTTTATATTATTTTATATCGTAGCCCTCTGAGGTCACATACAAATATTTTTAACTTCTTTAAACTCATCCAACTTTGTACTCTCCGTATGAACCCCCAAGAAAATCCATGCCTTAAACCTCACATTTAAAATACCATCTATTAAGAAGATGTGAACTTTGACTCTCCCGTTAAGACGAAATATGTGGCTGCCCTAGGAGGATTTTTGGAAGTTTCGAAATTTTAAGATACTGAAGGCATATCAACTACAAACAATCCCTTTGCTTTACAGGAATAGGGAGAGGCTCAACAAGTCTTGGTAAATGGTTAATGGTTTGCACTTATGATGGAACAGCCATACACAAGCTATTTACGTGCTTATCGTCCCACCTAGTCTTTCGTCATGCACCAACTGACTGCCCACATGACACATGACATGGGTCGACCCGTCGGCTTTGCCCAACGATAGTTATAGTACCCTCTCAAAGATCTCGTGTTGTGTGCATTTTAATGCATCGTTGTAATGAGACTCAACACTACCAGCCACGTCCCCCATCCAGCAAGTACCTCACGACGACGATGCTTAACTTACATAATGAAAGTGTGTTGAAAGATGTCATGCGGTGATGTGTGAGATGCTTAGTTAGATGGTTAGATATAAGGAGCTCAGCATTTTTTATTTGGAGGGGTGCATTGACAATAGGATCAATGCAAAACATCGACACCAAAACTTTACAAAAATTTTTGTCTTACACGACAGTTAATAACAGTGCATGTTACTATTTAAAATAACAAGCTCATAACAAACATGATATGTTCTTGATACAGTTAACTGTTTTTTTCCCCAAATCACGAATTCCAGGTTCTCATAAGAAACACTCAATAACAACGGTGGGGCGTCCAATTATTTCTTCAAAATATTTTTCCATCCTGTTGTGAGGTCTATATCTTTATAAATCACACATTTTCTGCACAGTACATTCGAAGGTTACTGTGTTGTCGTCTCAGGTTTGTACATGTTTTTTTAATAAATATATTTGGGTGCTTTTAATTCTGCTTGGGTAGATATTTTGGCCAAAAATCATAATTCCTTTTGCCCTCCTTGAAATGAAATTTAGAAACTTTTAATCGCTTAGTGCCCGAAATCCCGGTCTCTTCGGGAAAAAGCGAACGACGCTATTTCAAATGAAACGAGCGCAGCGAGGTCCATTTCAAATAGCGGAGGTCGCTTTTTCCCAGAGGAGACTAGGGATGCTGAGCACTAAGCGATTTAGTACACGGGAAACAAAACATTCCCATTCCTTGAAAGGAATGGTAATTATTTTTTTCCTTAAAAAACCTTTTTCTTTAAGGGGCGACGTCAAATAAAAAATAATTAAAAGCTTATTTACAGTCTTCGAACTTGTATATAAAAGAAGTCATGGCTTTCTTAATAGAACACGGCCTACTATTCTGCCTTTAGAGGCTAAAAAATGGAAGGCCGAGAATTGCTTAAAATGTATAAGGCTGTGTTTAGTGCAGATCGCGTTAAGAGTGATATTGAAGTATTTAGTGCTGATAAAATTGTGCTAGGGTAAAAGTGA
>JAUKPT010003888.1:0-11607 GCA_032273505.1 Nanomia bijuga | reverse complement strand
AAGTGTAGAAGACCTGGCGGGAAATGTGCTGCAATTTCCTTAAAACAGTGCAGTAACTGCAGTTCTGTTTTAAAGTCCCAATGTTCAAAGAAAGCTTGCCGGACGGAAGATGGCAGCAAACCAGCCATGGCAAACGTGGCAGAGGCCAAAAGTAAATCTTTAGTGCAAATTTCGGTAACAGATCCAAGCAGCTCAGATGATGCTGACGAAGAAAGTTTATATGAAAACAATTTATACATTTTCTAATTTTGTCAGAGATTTTGTATTTTGGTTAAAAGTTATGTCTTTTTGTAATATTGAGTTATTTTCATGACATTAATAGCAGTTGCATTAAAGTAAACATTTTATTTCTTCTTTATGTGTACCTTTACATATCTGAGTGGCAGAAAATTGTGATCCTTAAAATGTAGGTGTTTTGGCCCCTGAAATGCTGGTAAGCAGCAATACAATATATCTCCGGATCTAATGGATGATTAAGAAAAATGTTTTATTTTTTGAAAAGGTTTATGATAAGTCTTTCAAAAAATACCTAGTTTTAATGAGTTATTTCTAACTCTATGGGTCACAATCTTGCATTTTATGAAAATAATTCTGTTTTTTAAATCTTAATTAGATCAAAGACCTGAAATAAACTATAATATTGATAATGTAACCGTCGAAATGTTTCTTTTCAGCAATATACATTCCCTATGAAACTATTTAAGATTCGTTTTATGACCTATGATTGAAATCCAAAATTGTTATCACACTTTAAAGCACAGCCTACATTTTAGGGGCCACCAGCATTTTAGGGGCCATATTCTGTATAGTTGCTGGACATCATTGATGTATCACCAATGTTTAAATAACCAAAATTTCACGCTTTTCCAAAAGATCTGGTGGCATTGGTTTTGTGTAGAAACCAGGTTAATTATTCATAGAGGTGAACTTATTATTTATTAGGAAACCTGTTTTCTACGTGCTTGACAAAATCACAGCCACTAGATCTAGAACAAACAATAGTCCAGGGTTCCAAATGCTCATATTCATTTCCTGACAGGACTACAAGAATATCAAACATATTAATCCTCCACTATTACAAGTGAATACATGTTTTTCCTAAACATTTGTCATTTACCCCATATTCTTAGTTTAGAAAAAATAGCAACACGATTAAAGATAAAATTGAAGATAAATTTGCCGTTTAATTGGTTGGAAATAAAACCATGAGACAATCTCTTATCTTATTCTTAAGCGTGCAATTCATAATTCACCAACATGGCGGATTTAGCTGCGACACTAATAACACCACCATGGCGAATCACCACAATTGCTAACTTTTTCCATAATATGGAACCATGTAAATTGTAGTACAACAAATGTTTTCAAAAATTGTAACAAGACGAAACTGAAATGTTAGTAGCTACTCATTTGCCCAATTATTTACTTGATGACAACAATCTTGCTGGGCTACTTTTCATTATTAGTGACACTAACTACGTTCGAACCAAGTGCTCAAACTGCTGCGCTAGATAATCGTAATATGTGACAACTACTACATTTACTAGGTACCTTTAGCAGATTATAAGCCTATTCTAGATATTTTGACTTATGGTAACAACATGTGGCTTTCTACAAAGGAATAGTTTGCAGAATCTTTAGATTATCACCATCAGTGAAATAATTTGAAAATAGGTCTATGGTATGGCAATATACATTAGATTCCGAAAAAAAAGAAACAGAAAGAAAATTGATGGAACACTGTTCAGAAACAAGTTTCAAGATAAAGAGTCCGCAAAAAGATTCAACGAAAGATCACAACTCAAAGATCTTTTTGCAAGCTATTTTGTCTCAATTTTGAGAAGTAAAAGAAACATGTTTTTGACCACTCTTTGACCCTATCTCTCCTGGGCTATTTGAGGTCTTTTGGTAATAAATTGTGTGCTTGATGGCAATATATCAGAATACAAAATGTAAAAACAATACCCGGGTAGAGATAGGGTTTAAACATCAATCACTCTAATTTTTCTTTTCTTTCTGTCGAATATTTATTCTAAATATGTGTGTAATCATGACGAGACAATAAGCTGGCACCATTTGATCTATGCATATGATTATTGTAACATTGCTCGTATCTCGCAATAATGTTGTGTACAGCGCAAATAATTACCGCTGTTTAATTGGTCGAAACAAGCCCAGAATTATTTTGAAGTTATGAACGATCTACATTGAAAAAAACAACAATTTTTGAACTGTTAATAGTCCTTTCCGTAAATTACGTTTGCATGGTAGCGAGGTGAAAGCTACTCAACTACCGAAATAATCTAAGGATATCATAAATGTTAATGGTAAAAAGTGCTTTGTTTACGATTCAAATGAAAAAAAAAAAATAACTTTGTGAAACAGTTCGGTTTTTACTGTCTTGGCTTTCACAGGGTGTCTTTTACGATAAAAATGTATGCAAACGATGCATACATTTTGACAATAAAAGTATAATCTATCTGAGTATTACAATAACCCGTTGATAACATTTGAAAAGTAATAACAATGATAGTATAGCCTATCGTCAAAATCCGCTTTAAATTGCTCTGAAATAGTCAACATGTTTGGTCTATCCGTTTTTTCGGAGTTAATTTAAAGAAATCAAACTCGTGGGGGAATCTAGACACTATGAATTTCAACGCTATGTAGGATGCGACTATAAAATGTACGCGCGCAGTATTGTCTCGTTTTGAATACATCACACAAAACATAAGATGTTACCGTGTCTTTAAGCATCATCTGAATAAAGAATGGTCTCTAGAAGAAAATGAGGATAATTGTCATCTTATGTGATGATGTAACGTGTGTTATGTAACGCCTAAAGTCGAACTGTTTTGGGTCAATTTGTCAATTTGCAAAACGAACAGTTGCAGGTTTGCAAATCTAGAAGATGATATACATCAATCACTCCATGAGGTTTCATTGGTAAAAAACGTTATATTTTTCAATGGTTATTGATCGTTACACTCCCTTAACATTATACGTATATACTTTCATGTTAGAAATCTTTGCACCAAGAAATTTTCGCGAAATTAAAATGCTTACGAAATATTCCATAAATTTAGTCATTTCATGCTCAGGTCATATTTTAGACAATAACTTAACTTAAATTTACGCTATGATCCATTTTGACCTATTCGCTGAGATGAATTCACTCGAATTGTAAAAGATTTCGCGAGTAAACCTGCTCGAAAATATCTGGACACGAAAACTTCTGACATTAAAGTAAGCTTATCTCTTCATTATGGACATAAACGGTCCATGATATAGCTAATATCACCTAACGACCGTTGAAATTATGGAGTTTCAGTTTGGTCAATTACAAATTATCAAATATAAGCTCGGGCAGAGGAGATTTTAAAAAACTACTTCTCTTTACCTCGGCTTTTGAAGAAAGGTTCCTGTCTATACTTAAAACAGAGAAAATCTTTTTTGTCTTATGTATGATGGTCGAGTTTATCTGGCTCAAAAATGTATAGTTTAACTCATGTTTGTAGAGAAAAAAGCCCGTGTGTTACGCACCAAGACTCCAAAAAAAGTTATTGTCATATATTCGAGTCCTTGAAAAAGGTCATTGGCCTACCATGCCACTGCCTGAGCATATATTGCATAATTTTTTTGCATTTTCTTTGGTGTTTCAAAGAATGAATGGGACAGAAAACGAAGATGATTTCTGATATTTTATGAAAATCTAATAAATAATGATAATAAATAATATAGCTGAAAGGCCTGGCAGAATCTTTGCACTTTTGGTGAGACATCCTTGACATGAATATGACGTTGTTTTTTTAGGGGGAGGGGGCTTAAACATTTGAATAGTAGGGATATCGAATGTATTAAAATCTTGCAAAAAATGATCAAACTTGCTCAAAGGTTGAAGTTTTTGGTAAGGGTAGGGGATATGGGGTAGGAATAAGCCTTCCATGACAAGACGAGTCTGTTGAACTGTACGTTTGAAAAAGGGTCATTCAGAAATGAGAGGGGTTCACCCAAAATGGTGACTATTGGTGACACAGGGGGAGGGGGTAAGCACAAATGGTGACGTCACCATTTTTTATTGTTAAAACCTTATGCATTTTGTCGTTATTTCTCTTATTCTGTTATTGCTGTTCTTAATGACCCCATAATAGTGTTTTTGGTGCTTGATCTTTAAAAAAAAGGTTTGTCACTTTTTATCCGGTGACATTGGGGGGAAGGGGTGCAAAAATTGTTATTTTTGCGGTGACGTCCTTTTTGAAAGACCCCAAGACAGATCGAACAAATGTAAATACCAGCGCTTTGACAGCATACTTCGCGTACGATTTGATGAATTGCGTCTGTGTGGAGCTCTGAAAAGAAAAGAGAGAAAATACAAATTATTGTATAGAGTAAATAGAAATAGACTGGTAAAAATTTTGGCCAAAACTTCTTTTTTCATCCCAAAATCAAAAGATGTTTTTTTCCTGCAGGGGTCATTCACATAAATGCGTGCACCAAATCGTCCGAAATCGAATCTATAGCAAAAAGTGTTTTCCTTCCTTCATAGTACGTGTTATGTGTTATGTGAATGTCCCCAAAGCTATTTTATCTTATTGTAGGCTTAGCATGTATATAGAAAGTGTTAGGTTGAATGCAGCGTTTCGAGAGCTAATGTTGCTAGCATTATTTACAGAATATGATAATGCTGTCTCATTATAGCATTCACGACTAGCATTGACGATTCTTACATGAAATTAGAAGCATAAAATGTAACGTTCTCGAGCGCAATGTACTATTTTATGAGACAATGTCATGTAAACATGCGATGTAATGTAATGCAATGCAATGCATGATAATGATATACCGGTCTTTTGAGCTGAATCAGAATATGTGGTCGCTGAAATAAGAGAGAGAAAAAAGTTAATTAGAAAAAAAAACGTTAAAAAAATACACGAGATTATCGACTTTTTTTGAAAAAATTGATGCAGGCATTTGTCTATATTTTCTTCGAGACCTATACCAATATTTCGAAGGGTAATAATAGGTTGGTTATACACCGATCCATTGGAATACTCGCATAGAGGGATTTTCGATATTCAAGACTGGTATTTGAGTTTTGAACATACTTTTAGAAAATATGTACATAAAATAAAAAATAATAAAAAAGAGACACGGCGGCTAATCTCATGCGGGCAGGATGGATAAACTCTTGTTTTTAACGGGTCTAATGCACGTCCTTTATCCCAGAAAACAATCAGGAAGCAAAAATAATGGCTAATTTAAATATTGATTGTTTTATAGCTAGTTATGTCATCTAGTATTAAATTCACATTACAAGCATACTTTTGGATAATGGACCTCTCTACTTTTTAGATCTTCAACTTCCAGTTCTGCTTGAGTTGAGTGAACAGGTAGAGACCCAATGTTTGATCAAAGAGGAGTCAAACATTATATCGGTTTAGTTCGAGGTGAGGTCGGATACCATCAATGCCATTTTGCTTTAGTTTAAAACTCAAACCCTGGTGTCAAACTTTATCCAGTGTTCTCGGCTAGTCAAGGAAAACAGAACGAACTTTAAGACATTTCTTGTGCAGTGTATACATTGTGAAAAATGGAGTGACACTGTTCATGAATCATTTGGTATATCCTGATTAGGTTTCCGGTGAACTTTTAGGCACTGATACAGGGGGTTATCATAGTAAACAAGACCCCCGTTCAACGGTATGTAGAAAAAAAAGTTTATTACGAAAGAAAAAATTAAGTTGTACTTTAAAAATCAACGTTATTATAATGTAGGTAGACCACCAAAAGGCCCATCTGGCCTCACTTTGGAGAAGTCTCGTACACAAGAATCTCTCTTTTTCGAAAATCCCATAGATATCCCAATATCTAAACAGAAATCTCGTACGCTTTTTCATAGAGTGATTCACCCCTCGATCTGTTTTATATCGTGCAAGTAAACATGTTATATTTTGTGTTGTTATATTAGATTGAAGTTGAATATGAATGTTAAACTTGAATAAATCACTGCTTGTTACAAATCAAATCTGGTTTCTTAATTCAATACTTCAAGTAAGTATGAAACCTTCGGCATACATCATCATCGTCATCATCTTCTTCTTTATATTACAACCTTTTCATGGTAAGCTTTAAAACTATCGGATATTGGAACAACGGCACTTGAAGACTGCTCTGCATTTTCCATTTTTCATTTTCTATTTTCTTCAAACGTTTAGGGTCCGAAACAAAAGAAATCAGTAGAAATCACTTAATTCTTCCCTGTTTCTCTGATTTTGTTGATCTTTGGACAAAATATTTTTCTGTTATATAAGTAATAGAGTGATGAAATTTTAGTGACACTTAATCTTAGACAAAACAAGCTCAAATGTAAATACATGCTTATCTTGTCCCCTAGTCAGATTTTTAGAAAGTTGAGTTTAAACATGGCCATCTTAACATGTATGTTGCCGTCAGAATTTTATATCTTAAAAATTATTCAAAGTACAAGCCTGACATTTGGAATATTTGTTCTTACATAAAATTTAAGGGTACTCACAAAATTTCACTGTCAGAAAATAGAATTCTGCCCCACCCCACCTAAACGTTACTACGCCATCACAGGTTAAAAAAAACTTAATATTTATAATTTTGTAGCATTGCAGGTTTGAATATGATTAACGTGCTGTCCAAATTCTAGAAAATATGCTTTGAATAATCGGGTTTAAATAACTGACTTGTAATTAACCACAATGTGTACTAAATGATCAATGATTACACGTCTAAAGTATCGAGATTAGGACTTAACTCCAGCCCCAAGGGTAATTTTTTCTCGGGATTTTAAGATTTTTTTCGGGATTTTGGGATTTTTTTTGAGATTTGGGTTTTTTCCTCAAAATGTGACAGATGTTTTTGACCCGTTGCCCCTCGTCCAACCCTTCATTCATTAAATCTGTCAGTAACACACTAGGCCGCATCTTTAGTTGTCTATGTTACAGCATAGCCGTTCATGTATGATTTTCGTCTAAATCTGTGTATTCTTTCCATATTTTATGTGTGTTTAAGTGTGCAATTTACAAACAAGTGAATATCAAACATACTATGCAATGAATGGCACTCACACTCAAATAATTTCCAGTTCTTGGAACTTTACTGCATTATATGTGAAATAATCAAGAAAGTATTTTGAGAATGCCACATTTCATGTACAAATGAGTAACATCAGGAAATCTTCTGTCTTAGTCTAAATAACATGATTATGGTTTTAGTTTTCTTAATGGTAGACGAATGTGAAAACATGATGAATTAGCACCGGAACATTTTGTTCCGTTCGAAGCATTTCAGTCTCAAAAATAGCACCGGGGAATTGTCTAGATAGTAACTCAAAGCTCAAGTGAAAATTCGCCGGCATCTAATTTTCTTTAAGGTCGCGATTTTGTCTGGTTTTTGACCGATCAAGTTGATCGTCAGAACCACTTAAGATCGTGTACATTTTTACTCCCCAACATTAACCTTCGTAAGAACGATACCATGGAACTAAAAATGCAGAATCAGCACATTGAAATAAACACAAACTTGTAAAACTTGTGACGGGAGCTATAATTCAGAAAATATCCGACCGATAAAAATGATCGTTCGGATCGAATGTTGTCCCATTATTATCAATTTGTTTCCGATCGTTGATCGTTGATCGGCCTAGAATTATTTACTTGGTATGACGAAATCTAATGGCCATATCAGGGGCAGAATGTCGGCAAAAGTTTTACCGATCTATTTTGCGAAAATACGCCATTTATAGATAATCTTTCGGGCGGCGTATCGGTCCTCCACCGGTGGTTTTAAGAGACACATGTGCCTGATACCCTGAGTTGCGAGCCCAGCTTTTATATTCTTCCCATATCTTTAAATGACATTAAAAGTAAGTTGGGCAGAAGTAAGGTACCGCAAAATCGGTGGTGATCACGACATCTATAAAGAAACTAAAAAAGAACCACTTCGACTTAAAGAGAAATGCAAATGTATTCAATTTGGATAATACGCTTTCACTCAAATTGGTCCAAATCTTCCAAAATCCAATCGTTAAACTTTGGTACCTGACAATCGTGCAACTGGAGTGTTCTCACTGTATTCAAAAATGCATTTTTCTCAGAGCAAATATTTTTATATGGGTCCTGAAAAATGTATTTCCGGGTTTCAATTACCAATACACACCTCTCGAGTCCACTCATAACCCTAAGTCCTTTGGGAGACCAGTCATGGGTGAAATCATTTTAAAAAAAAAACCCAGATCGGCCAATGCAAAAAAACAAAAATATTTTTCACTTCTTTGAAGTAATACTAGCATTAAAGATTTAAACAAAATCAATTTCTAAACATATTGCAGCTATACATTGCTTAAACTATTTCAAAAACTTTATGCGCAAAGTTGAAAAAAAAATGTGTTTAGAATATTTCACTTCAGACAATGTATTAGTTCGACCTTTATGCACAAAAATGACCCCATACATAAAGTTGCCACAATAACCTCTTACACGCATAGCAGACAGAATTGGCATGACCTAGCCCAAAAACCGTTGAGAAAAAAAATTGAACATTTTTTTATACAGCGCGATATATGTATGTAGAAATATGTATTTCAACATATTTTATTGGTAAAGATATCCCATGGTATATAAACCAGATATTTTGCGTTTATTGAAATAAATTCTAACCCGTGAAGAAAATAATTGAAAATCAAACAATATGATACTTAAGGGAAAACATACTGCATAATTTTCAGGCAAGTATAAACGAGACCTTTCAAGAAAAAATAAAATCTTCTTCATTTCTCGAAAATTAAATAAGTTTGAGTAAAGAGTAGTCGTGATCTTTCCTTTCTTCTGCATTTTCATGATGAATAAAGAAACCTTTAATTTACTTGTTTTCTCTAGGGTAATGATCTAAAGGTAAAGACTGTCCAATGGTCCGATGATTGAGTCTAAAAATTTTCCAAAACAATTATTTTACTACCATCGTGAACCAGTTAGTGGTAAGACATCTTTCAACACACTTCCATTAATTTAAGTTAAGCTTCGTGAAATATTTACTAGATGGGAGACGTAGATGGTAGATGCTAGTGGCATTACAAACGATGTTATGAAATGCACTCGACTCGAGCACTATTGTAGGTAATTGTCTCGATCAGTACACAAGGAGTGTGTGAATAGCTGTTCCATAAGTACAAACCATTAACTATGACTATTAACCATAAACCATACACCACAGACATTAGTTTTAAGGAAACAAAAAATATGTAGGCATGAGCCACCAAGCATCTCCTCGTATCATTCATCTGACAGCCCTTTACAAAATCGAAGTAAAAGAGACGAGTTGATAAGAGTAGGGCAAGATATCTATCGTCTTAACTTTAGACAAGTGTAAAAGACACATGTTACAAAAAAAATGCCTCAAGAAGTAAATACGACGCTTGGAAGACGATAACTGATTTGTCGAACACTGACTCCAGGTAGTATACAGCATGAAGAGGCTTAATGAAAATCCAAATAGTGCTTTACGCGCAACTAATCGCAGATAATAACCTAATTAATTATTCATTATGATGACCAAAACTGATCGGGCTGTGGTCAAAAGATTGTCCCGATATTCTCAATTTTACACTGATACTTCATTAAAACGAAGAAAAATCATTTCGAGAAGAATTTGTCCAAACTAGATAGAATATGACTCTTTGATGGTTTATGGTTTATGGTTTATGATTTTTACTTATGATGGAACAACCAAGCACAATCTCTTTACGTGCTTATCGGGGCAATGCCTTAAATCACACCTAGTGTTTCGTCATGTACTAACTGACTTCCCAATTTTCCTCAAATGACATGGGAAGACCCGTCGGCATTGTCTAGCGATAGGTATTGTGCCCTCACTAATAGCTCGAGAAGAGTTATCTTTGATAGCTTATACTATATCCTAATTCTGATTAAGAGCTAGATCACGGAAGAAAAAGTTGGAACAAAATGGAAATATCTCTCTAAATATATTCTTTTAACAATATTTTGTTCAAGCTCTGAATATAACCAATTCTAACAAATACTTTGGTAATCTAAACAATTTCTAAATCAATATTGCAAGAAATTGAAGCAAAAATCTGACACGATTAACAATCTACATCACTTTCTCCAGATAAGCAACAATTCATGACTATTTAAAAATAGTGAAATTGCACAAAATTACTTTATGCGAGAAATTCATAAGAAATGTGGCTTTCAAAGAAATAATTGTGTTACATAATATATAGTCTTTAATCTCAAGCTTTATAAGCAGTATTCAACTTTTTATATAATAATATTTTGTCTCATTCTTTTTGCCCAAAGTAAACGTAGTTTATGGCCTCGATAAGGCTTTATTTCTTAAAGATCATAACATTACATACAACTGAAGGCTGTAATAATTATGTTGTAACATATATGCAACACATAACTACTTTCACTTTCATTGTGCGGCTAATAAGAAATTTCTCATACTCAAGATGGGGGATAACATGCTGGTGCGAAGCTGGCTGACCCGTGCAAGTGTTAATTAAACTAATTGCCGTGCTAATCAAGACTGTTGAAATGTTGCACCATAAGAAAGAGAAAGCCCCTTTAGTCTTTCAGAAATACTTTATGAGAGCTCATTAGAAGGATTGGCGGACCATGAGAAATATAAAGAATACGGTGAAATCACCGCACCGTCTTATGATATTACAGCTGCAGAACCTTTTAGAGACCGCTGTTAGGGTGTAAATTAAGCAAGTCGACTTACCGCTGTTGAAGATAAAGGCAATCCTTGTTTCCGTACAAAATTATTGGTCAACTGACGTTTTTGTGCCGTTTTTTGTGATTTGCCACTACTACCATCTTGACGGCGTGTTAATTTATGTTTATTATAAAAATGATGTTTAGTCACCAACGCATTATTATCGTAAACAACAACACAAAATAAACATATTATTACATTTATAATACCGTGCATATTTCTACTAATTTTCTACTCCATGGAACTTTTTTTTTTTTTTGCAAAAAAAGTTACGACAAAAAAAGAGTTTCTTTATATTGTTTGGAAAGGTTTTCGAATAGTGTGTGCAATCAAGCATAGCACATGTTTTCTTAAAGAAGACGGTGGAAGAAGTATCCAGAGTGTGAGTTTTATCTGAAAAAGACTTCCCTTTTTCTTTTCATTTTCAATCAATTCCGTATTTCATCTTCTTTCAATACTGCCCATTGAAAGGAAATAAATATATCGAATAGAAGATTGATCTATATCAGTAGTATAATTATTATTATTTTAGTGTATTTATGATTTATAATATCTATATCTATATCTATGTGAGTGTAGATATTTTATTAATTTAGATAATTTTTTCGACGGGTTCAACTCTTTTTTTTTACAAAAAGCGTTGTTTTGCTTTTGCGCAGTTTCTTGATAGTTTTTGATTTTGAATTAAAAATCCAAGCTGTTTTGGGATGATGTATAAAAGATGAAATTAAGAAATCAAATTCATAAGTTGGTCACTTGGTCGGGTATGCGGAATAAGAACCCAGGAATAAGATCCACTTTCTGGGTTCTAATTCCGGCTATTAGGAAAAGTACAGT
>JAUKPT010003887.1:0-11609 GCA_032273505.1 Nanomia bijuga | reverse complement strand
AACATCTTGTCGGTGACTTATGGGGCCTTACCTTGAGGTGGCCATGCTTGATGATAAAATAATAAAATCGTTTGCTTCATCTTCACTTTGAAACAAAAGACATATTCTTTTACTTTTTGTCTTTTTATTAATACCCTATCAAATCGTCTTCCTTTTCATACATCTTATCAGTTATATTATAAGTAAATGAGTTAAATTCTAAAATGTGCATGAAGAATGTCACACTCAAATAATGATTGAGAATCATTATATAGTAGTAAAGACAATTACTATCAGTGCACAATTATTATCAGTGCACGATATTGTCTAGCGGTATCTAAATAAAAATTGTGTAAAAGTTTATTGTTATTGTGTTCAACTTCGCAGACAGAGCTGCTGCGAGTTGTTATTTTGTTGACAAAGGAACATTATTTAAATCGCTGTATTTACAGAGAATCGATTTATAGAGAAGTAGAATTATTATTTATTTTCTTTTAAAATACAGTGGCACATTTTTTATTTTCGGTTAGTACGTAGATATCATCTAAATATTGTCTACATCGAAAAATGTAAGAAATTATGCCATAGGAACAGCTTCAATTACTAAAAGACATAAGATTGACGTATTCCAATTATTTGAAAGGAAGTTCTAAGGTCGCAACTTTTGGTGAACTTCATTATCGTCAACAAGTATTTTCCCAAATGTAAGACCAAATGGCCATTTCTACGGCGAAATATTAATAAAAAGAGCCAAATTGAGCAAAGTAATGTAAAGTAAATATATATTTAAAAAAAAATTAAAAAATAAAGTTTACAAAATCAAAAATAAATTTATTATAAGATAATAAAAGTAGTTAAATAAAATAAAAGATGTGGGCAAATTACATTAATTGCAGTCAAGAAAAATGGTTGTATAGCAAATCTGTGCGAACAGCTATAACAAAAAATGTCTTGCTAAAAAAAGCTTCACACGCGACATGAATTTGAAGATGGTAAACGAAAAAGATGTTAAACAAAGTTGTATTTCGTAAAACAGAGCAGTAAACCTTATTAGCAAATTTTATTACCTAAATTATTGAAACCGATGTAAAACAGGCTTGATGATTATCGACGGGTGTAAAAAATATATGTATCTTTCGCTTTGTATTAGATCTAAAGAGTAAAAAAGTAAATATATAAATAAACATGGATAATGGATGGTTACCTTCCAAGTTGCAGTTTTCAGATTAGAAATATAGTTAGTTAATATAGATGGGAATTATCAGTATTTGAATATGATCATGCGAAATACTTAAAGTACAAACGTAATGTAAGACACAATTAGATTGGAATAAAAAGAGACAAAGTAGAGATAATTGTTGTTGCTGGGTAACAAAACACCACTAGACGACATGATGTTTGATATTCAAAAATAAAAACAATTAAAGATGAAGCTTGGTCGAGTGATAATATCATCCAGTTATGGTTTAAATAAATTTGAAAAATATCTTATTCATTAAACAACAGTTCCTGTTTTGTGCTTTTTAACTTGAGTGAGAAAATTCAAAAAATAATATTCATATTAAGAAAAAGAGAAATAATAATACAAAAATAGAGAATATTTCTTCATAAATTGAGAGCAGTCATATGGTTATAAAGGGAGTACTTATGGTGTAAAAGAACGAAAGAGAATAAGAAGTTAAGTAATAAACATCAAACGAGAAAGTTACAGATTTTCATTATCGTGAAGAACATAGCCATGATAATAAGAGTTTACGATGTATGAAGAATACTATTGTTTAGAAGATTGAAGGAAATTGGATGTTAGTTTCTTTTTGCAAAGATGACGATATGTGTTGTTAAAATTTTCGTTCTTGCTGAGTACTTGGATAGAGTTCCATACTCTTGCAGACTCGTCCATACTCTTGCAGTAATTGATTGTATTCCATAAACAAGAGTGTTAGATTTTGGTATATTTACACTATGACGAGCAGTATGTCTTCTTTTATGACTATGGACGTGATGATAATACTTGATTATATGTTGGAATGTTGCTTCTTATGCTGTCATGTACAAACAGAAAATTACACAATTTTGTTTGGTTGTTAAAATCTAGAATGTTACATTTAACTAAAAGATCATTGATGTTTGAATTGTCATTTGCAAATTTTATAACTCTTATTGCTTTATGTTGAAGCTTAAAAACACTCTTAATGTGAGTATTTAAATATTGACCCCAAACTTGTGCACCACAATATATAATTGAAGAAAAGTTTCCATAGTAGACATTACGCAGACAGTCACTTGATGGTATATTATGTCTTATTTTCGTTAGCGTTGAAATAGCACGAGTTTGGTGTAAAGTTTCTGATATGAACTCTGATATGAATATAAACTCCTAAATACTTAGTGTATTTCAACGGAGATATTTTTTTCCCATCGATTGTGATTTTTAGTGTGTAATATGATTTAAGGAGATCTTATTTGCTCTTAGCCAGCTGTTTAAAACCTTAAGGTCCAAATGCAACTGTTTATTGATCTTTTTAAAAGAATTTTTTTGTTAACAATAAATTTGTATCATTTGCGAAGTGTTGCAAAATCGATAGCATTATGAAGATCATTAATGTAATTGACAAAAAGTAATGGGCCAAGACTTTTGAGGGGCTCCAATTACGTCGTACTAAAAAATTGAATTCTGATTATTAATGTCAACGAAGTTTCTGTGGTCTGATTTAAAAATAGGTACAATTTTGGAGATTTTGAGAAGATTGATATATTTCCATTTCTCAAATGATAGATTGATGATATCTCTTAAAGGCTTTAATAATTCAAATTTTATTAATTGCAATATAAAGATGGAAATGCTATTTGGACCAGATGAGTTTTTTTGCATCAATTTCATTGATTTGATTAAGTATTTCTGTTTCACTTGTCGGCCAAATGAAAAAATCAGCAATAGAAGTAAAATAATCATTAAACCTGTTTGCTACTTTCTTAGGGTCTATGATGAGATTATCAATTAAATAGTTTGGTTGATAACGTTTGTTTTTGTTGATGTTGATAATATTTTTGATTCCTTTCCACGTATTTTTTGAAGTATCAGCATTTTTCATACAATAAACTTTTAAGTAGTTATTTTTACTATTTTTTAGGTCAAGTAGGACTTTATTTCTCAAATCTTTGTATTTAATATGTAATTCATTTTCACACGTTTCGTCTTTGGCTTTTAGGTAGTTTTTATATATTATGTTACGTTCTCTGATTGTTTTTATTATTTGGAAGTTTATCCATGGTTTATTTTGTAACCTGGTTTCTTTTATTGATATTTTTTTAATAGAATGTGTTTGTCTATTAAAGTGTTTATAACTGAATAAAAATTTTCAAAAGAAAAATTTGTGTTTCCGTCCAGTCTATACTCAATAGCTCTAATAGAAAATTTCCCTATCGACATTTTTCATATATCTTTTGTATTGGTCGTATTTTAGAGGTTAGATGTTTAAATCCAAAGGGATAATTAAGAATTGAGCAAGATGATCAGAAATAGAAAATGTTATATTTCCTGATCGACCCTGTGAAAAATATTTTAAATTTGAAAAAAATGTTATCAATCAATGTTTTTGAGTGTGAAGTTATTCGCGTAGGGAGCACTATATGCGGAACAAACATGTTTGACGTCATCATGTCAAAAAATCAGATGTGTTCTGATTAGTATTTGTTTGTATGAAGTCAACATTGAAATCACCAATCAGAATAGGTTGCTTTTGATCATTTGATTCATTCATTATAGTCTTAAGATAATTTCCATTAAAGTCCTTAAGATGCTTGGAGGGGTGCCTATAGATACAGCCGATAACAAGATTTTTCTTATTTGGCATGATTTTTTCAACAAAAATAGATTCAAGCTCAGAGTTCTTATAAAGAAGGTTATCAAGATCTTTCCTGGGTTTGCAACATAAAGTAACACACCACCTTTGTTTGGTACTAATGGAACTGAGAAGCTTTTATAATCTTTCAGATCAAAATCAAACTTTGGTGTATGATTCTCATTGAGTTTATATTATTAGCAAAATGTGCAAGTTCTTCTATGTGAGCTTCAAGAGAGCCTATTTTAAGATGGAAAGAAGAAAGCTAGTTTGAGTCCTTCTTCAAAGTGCTAGAAGTATTGCTGTCAATGTATTTGCAATCAATGAGAAGAGATACATCATGATCATCAGCAAATAAATCATCCAATAAGTTTGTTAGGTTTCTGAAGTCATTAAGATTTGTCAAATTGAACATCATTGTCAGTCTTGACATCAAAAAATGGGGGATTATCTTTGTTACATTTGAGACATAGATATATTTATTTTTCATTATTCAGTTTAGCATAGGAATGATAGTTGAGATTTGCACATTTGATATGTAATTTCAGTTTACAAAAAAAAGCAAGTTACAAATTTCTTATTTTTTTGATACTTTTTAAACATATCTTGCACAGAGCATCGTTTTCAGGAACAGTAGGCATCAGTGATAAAGATATTTTAAGAAAGCATTTATTGGAACACTGCAATCATGACATTTATTCCCAACACAGTTCTTCGAATGTGAAAACTAATTTATATTAGAATTTCTTTCACCTTTTGTGTCGTTTTCATTCATTTTGATATAGATATGTCCATTGTGAGACCAACATGAATGAACTATTTTTTTCTTCCTCATTTTCTTCTTCTTTTGTAGGAAATCAAGATTTCTTTTGTTTAGATTTTTATTGATGAAATATTTTTTGTTTCCAAGTTGACGTTACATCATCGCGAGATTTTTCTTGTTTGCGATCACGTTTGTTGAGTCTTGTCTATTCACAAATCACCTTCGCATGAATTTCCCAAAGTTCTTTTTTTTTAATCTGTGGCAAGCATGTAGATCTTTCTTTGTCAGCTTGTTCGTGTCATCTCGTTCTGTTTTGCTATTCATTATTTCCAGCGCTTTTTCTGTGACTTGGTCGTGTGATAAGTTGTTGCTTATACCACTTATTACCAAATTTTCTTTGCGTGTATATTGATCAGGAGAACTTAGATCTTTTTCTACCTGTACCAGATCTTCTGTAATGTCATCGACTTCTACTTCTTGAGATTTAATATATTTTCTGTTCGCTTTGGTATATTTTCGCAGCTCCTTATTTTCTGTGATTAGGTCTTTAAACTTTTCGTACATTTTGTACATTTTGACTTCCTTCATAATTTTTCTTCAGTCTTCGCATTGTTTATGCCCATTTTCCGGCCTTCAAGAATTAAATAAACTGCTTTTTCTTTTGATAATATCGACAGATTTATATATCATTTGCATCTAATCTATGCAGCCAAACAATTTTATTTACTTTTTTGAATAAAAAAAAGGCGTATTTCTTAACCGTCTACACATGTGAAAACGTGATCATAAACAAACTCGTCGTCTAAATTTCGACACTACATGCGCGGTTTAACATTTATTATGGCGCTTTATTATTTATATTTTTCACGTTATTAACTTACTTAATTTTTCATTTTCGTTATGTATTTTTAAAGATATATAAATGCAGTTATTTCTTTTCAGTACACAATTTTTATTTTATCTATTATTTTTTTTCCTAATTTAATCTGGAAAGATTCTAGTCTTCTCAATATTGATTCAGTTGTCAGCTTGAGCTGTGTATTTTCCTCCATGAGTTTTCTGACTGCCTCTTGAAGGTCTCTCACGTCGTTTGCAATGTAGGCTTCTTTAAAGTTTTCAAATCAATGTTCAATAGTTCGTCGAAGGTAGTATCCATTTTTCCTTTCTAGTTGATATTTTTTATTTTTAACGGAGCATGTCCAGTTACAGTTACAGTTACTAGACCCTTATTCTGCCGTGATCTAACAAAACCGGGTTTTCTTGGTTTAAACGTCTAATTACATGATGGTCTATCCTTGCAGCAAGTTTTTATGACATTATTTACAAAAAATCATAGATTTCTGGAATTCCAGTTACAGGTAAAATCTTAAAAATGAACGAAAAAAACTGACAAAACCGGGTAAGTCCATTCTTCATTCGACCTCCCCCTTTTTGACAGTACATAGTTCAATTGTTTTGACAAAACCGGGTAAGTTCATTTATTGCAAGGACTTTACCCGTTTTTGCATATTTATAAAAAATATTTGTCTTGAAATTTATTCGCCATTAAGAAATTTCTATTTTCAGTTACATTGAAATTAGTTTACAGACATTATTTTATCAACAAGTTTATTTAAGATTAATCTTTATATTCGAGTTTAAATTACTTCTATATAATACTTCAGCGCGGAGAAGTTTGTTCATATATAATTACAATATATCACTCATGTAATACCTAGAAATGTTTTGATATTTAATCTTCATCCGATTTAATGAATACCGGGTGTGAAATAAAAAAACATTTTAGAATAGGTGACAACTATCGAAATGACAGAAACATTTCCCTAACAAAATAGAGTAACTATAAAATGTTGAGTTTTTACTAATTATGTATTATAGAGGCGAAATAAGAGCAAAAGAAAAGAAGGGAATGCGACTAACAGGAGCTGTAAGAGCTAGAGCCCGTGGTATGCCCAAAACACTTAGGGAATTTACATTTTTACCTTTTTTTAGACCAGTCATTGACACAATGAATACGCCTTATTATGAGATTGGCCAATTTCTCAATAACCTACTACAGCCGATTGCCCAAAACAGATTTACTATGAAGGACTGCTGAAGATGTATCGTTCGACGTGCTTTCACTATTCACCAATGTCCTATTAAAGAGAACTATCAATGTGATTTTGAATCGAATTTACAATTAAAAGCTCATCGATACAAATATAAAAATATCGACGATGAAAAAACTGATCCATAAAGACTGCTGCATAAAGTCAACGTTTAGTTTCAACGAGAAACTCTATCAGCAGAAAGACGGTGTTTGTATGGGCTCTAGTTTAGGGCCAACTCTTGGAAATATCATCATGACCGAAATGGAGAAGGAGGTTATTTACTTAATGCTGGAATTATAAAATCATACATCAGATATGTAGATGACACTCCAGTAATGTTGAAGACAGAAGAAATCGAAAATGTGTTAATTATTTTTAATTCATTTGATGAAAACTTGAAGTTTACGATCACAAAACAGGCATTATAAAATATCATGGGCTTATGCCTTGTACTCAAGATGCATGAAATTATGCTGATCAATTAAGTTAAAGAAACAACAAATTTCACGCATAAACAAATTATTATCTTGGAATGGATTTTCCAATTATATTAGAAGAAAACTTCTTACAAAATTTAAGACAGATTTTACTGTATATTTTATTTCTACTTACGGTTTGTAATATTTTTAATTGTTTTTATTATGTGTTTGTTAAGGCAAGTTTATACAGGTAACTTTTGCAGGCGATTATCGGAGCGACATCGCTCGTTCAACATGTTGCTCGAGCGACCTTCGTGTTTATTACACATGTCAACATTTTGGCGCGACTTTCTTTTAATCACATTCGATTAATGCATGATGGAAGACGAAGACGCGCTCATCATCGGTTCGGTTGGCATCGTGGTATCAGTTTTGATGCAAAGAAAGAAGAGAAAGCCGAAATCTATTTGGGTGAAGATAAAAAAAGGTGTGTACAATAAGATTTCGTCGGTATTTGCGGATGAACACTGGATCTTTCGAGCATTTGCTAGAGTTGGTAACACCACGCTTAGAAAAAAAATCGACACATATGCGACATGTTTTCAGCTATATTTTTTAAAGCGTTCAGTCTTTTTCCAGCGTCGTGATAGTCTGTCGATTTGACATTATAGAGGCATTCTTCACCTTCCCATAGACGAATCAATTCTGACTTATTTTCGTCAGAAACCATAACTTTCGTTTCGTATTTTATAATAATTGTTGTCAACACGTTACTAGGATTATCTTTCTAAACCTAATTGTTCTTTACGAAGCAACAATCTCTTCAAAAACTTACACGAGCGATTTTTATTGCTTGTCGAAAGCGACTTTCGACCTGGAGCAACTGTTGCTTTTGACAAGCAACTTGAGTGTTTACACAGGCAATTGTTGCTTTGTCGAACGAGCAACGTGTCGAACGAGTAGCCTGTGTAAACTTGCCTTTAGGGTTAGGGTGTTGGAGGAACGCGGAGAGCAGAAGAGACTTTAAGAGAGGGCAAAATAATTTTTGTTAGACTAGGCTAACAGAAGTGAGTTCGAAGCAGATAAACCATTATTTGGGACTTTTAAGTCACGACCTTGGTTAACCCGACAACGGCTTTCATACGTTCCGATCGGTATAATCAGGAAAAAGAAGAAAGCAGAAAATTTTAAGAAGGTCCAGAACTAAAGAATATCCGTTGCTTGTAAGCTGCTTCCGGCGTTAATTTTTGAAAAGACGAAAAAAAATAAAATTATTTGACTCATTAATACGAACATAGTTTTAGAGTTTATTCTTTATTTCTTTTCTTTTTAGTTTTTTATCCGGTCAGCACACTCCCTGGAAAGCTCCAAAGTGTATTGATTTCATTAACATTTAACAATCAAAAATGGTTCAACAAAATTGTTATCATCTTGTACCTACGTACAAGATGCCTACATAGTTTTGGTAGTTTGTTACTGACCAACCTCTAGCTTGATATGAATGTGATGGATACAAGGTAAAAGGTACAAGGCATAAAAGAATTATCATTGTACGATGTTCCGAAATCTTTTGCATTGTTTTTCCTAGAAGATCGTTAGACGGGTTCATGAGTCAGTGCCTTGACATTCATGTAATAACAAGATAGATAGACTGGGCGAAAATTTCCAACACCATATTTTACTTTTTCTTAAATGAAAACACGTAATTTACTCTAATTGAAAAAATGTGCTGTTTTGAATTAGAATGAAGTTGTTTCATTCAGTCAAAGTTTTCCTATATAGTACCATGTTCTGGCCAGTATTCATTACTATAGTCTATATCCCATCTGGGTAGCTCTTTTTAGCAAATTAGGAAATAAAATTTACGAGACACAATCGAAAATTGTTATTAAGCTTTAAATAAAGCCCTTTTTCTTTGTTAGACAATAGTTATAGTTTCTTTCAACGAATCTTCATAATAACAATTTAGTAATTTCGTTCTACCTTGAACATATTTCCACAGCTTCTCCAAATCGATAAAGAGAACCTTATTCCCAATTCCCATTATTTGAGATTTTATTTTTATCACGCTTCAAAAAAATCAATCATGTGTTCGTGACTTGGTCAGAATAATTCAGAAATTAAACAAAAAGCCAGCTTACTTTTGTTTTTAGACCCATTTATGATGATCAATAGATTGTACATCATTAGCTTTAATATGTCAGACCATATGACCTGTCACGTAATAATTTTCAAATAAATAAAAATGAAAAAAATCAAGTCTTGGTAAGACGAGTAATGACCTATTATTGGCATTTCAATTGTACAACGTTACTCTGAATTAACATCCTAAACAACGGGGGGGGGGGGGGAAATAAGCGAAATTAAGAAAAATAGGGAAGAAATAAAGAGATTTTTATTGTTTCGCACCCTAAAACAGGGAAGAAATAAAGCAAAATAGTGAAATGGTGGGAGGAAGAAATAAGAACATTTGGCCAAAATATTTACCGTTGTGCATAACTTTCAACATAATATCATGTACTCTCTTAGCCTTGTTGTAAATATTGGGACACTGCCATGTGAGGATGGCACATCGAATAAAGACCGAAAAACTATACGATCAAACTTCTTAGGGCAAAAACGTTTCGGTTAAGTACTCCTGAAAATTTGTGTTGGTCTTAATTTAATACCAATTAAAGGAAAAGTATTAAAGTACTAAAGTCTCTCCACTTACAACATGTAGTGGTAGTGGTATGTCATCTTTAAGCATAGTCGTCGAGAGATACTTACTGGATGGGGGACGCGGATGGTATAGGCGAGTGTCATTAAAAATAATGCAATGAAATGCACTCGACTCGAGCTCTTAGCGAGGGCATCTTAGTGAAGACTATCGTTAGGCAATGCTGACGGGTTGACCCATGTCATGTGAGGGAAATTGGGTAGTTAGTTGGTAGCTGACGAAACACAGCCATTGCCTCGATAAGCACGTAAGGAGCTTGTGCATGGCTGTTCCAGCAAAAGTGCAAACCATTAACCATTAACCAAAGCCTTTTATCAACTTATTATTTGCGAAGTGAGCCCAATGTTTTCACCTTGTTTTTGTTTATACTAAATCTGACATCTTCTTACATTGCACAGAAAAGCTGAATAGCAATTCTGCGGAACTATCCCAACAAAAACTTGAATATCAACCTTCGTACGACCATCAGACAAAAGAGAGAATTCGGGTTCGAATGAAATCTAAAAAACCTAAAGTCGGTGAAAAACAAAAAGTTAGCAAATGAAAGCTTTCCTTCGGTAAAAGGTTTTCTGTCACTCGAACAAAAGAAAAGAAAATTACTCATTTGGTATAAGCCGACTAGTTGTCTTTCTTTTTGAACCATTCTTCTTTTTCATCTTCTTTTTTCTTTGAGAGAGGATACCATTTTCTGAGTTTCGTTTTTTTTGTTTCGGTATTTTGTGAGAGGGATAAATCTTTTCAACCCGCTCAAAATAACTCATACGTAACTCTTCATACGTCTCTTAAGTCGGTAAAAAAATGGAATATTCGGGCCTTAACCTTTGTTATTATTATTCCTTGAGCGGCAAAACTTATTCTTAAATATTCGTTATTAGAAAGTCTAAGTCGGTTTGGAGCTTGTCACAATTTTGCTTTTTTGCTCGTTTTTACTGCCGGGGATGTAGCCAGCTTTAAATTTAATATTCTTACTTGATATGTCACATGTTATTTGCAGTGGCGATTCTAGAAATATTTTCTCGTATAATTTTAAAAGGCAAATTATCAATACATAACTAAAGTACGCAGCTAGCCTTCATGTTGTGTGTGTGTGTGTGGGGGTGGGGGGGGTGGTGCTAAGATTATTTAATATTGTGGTGAAAGACACTATGGTTGGCGCCGACGTTCAAAAATATTTTGAAAATCGGCCACTCTAGATTGGCTAAATCAAGCCTTTTGATAGTTATTTGAAGAGGGATAATATTCTTATATCAATGGGAAAATTCTACTCGTTAATATTATCAGCTGTCGCTATTGAGAATGTGTTGTAGAATGTGTTGTGCCTTTGAGGGAGTGTCCGTTTATATCTGGTGGGGGTGTGGGGAGGGAGAAATCTTGGTCTTTTTTTTTTCATTTTTATGCTGGTTCTCCCCGCGGCTTCAGAAAATAATCGATGACTCTGCAAAAAAATCAGGAAAAAATGGAGTGACCATCCCCTATTTTTGGGGTAGGTATTTAATTACTATTTTCCTATTTCTGCTATAAACGACACTTAAATTTCATACTTGTCCTTCGAAATTGATTGTAATCAAACTAAATACAACGATAAAAAAAATATACAATACATTTTAGGAAAACAAAATGTAGTCCCAAGATATGCACCCATCTTGGCTTCAGTTGAAAAACACTGGTCACCTGTTAGTTTCTGGACAGCTCGCTATAAGATGTATTTGTTTAAGTTTTCATTTGCATTGTAATTTATATACTGTTCTACTAATCCTCGTGTATTATAGACGAAAAACTAAATTGAGAATATTG
>JAUKPT010003886.1:0-11609 GCA_032273505.1 Nanomia bijuga | reverse complement strand
CGAACAGTTCTTGAGCTACAAAGGTGGTCAACTAAATAGTTATTGTACAGAAGTCTTTTGAGGAGTTGAAATTTAATCGAAGGGGGTGATCGCACCTATTATTCAGGGAATCGTTATAATTAGAGCCGCTTGTACGTCGGATCGATCACGAAATTTATTATTCCGATCGATTTTTACGGATGACTGACGCGGATGGTGTAACTTATGTAGAAAAAGCCCCCAAAAATAGGTTTAATAGGTTTAATGAGTACTCAATTGATGTTTTGTGCAAAGGGATAAGTGACTGCAGAAAGAATGTGGGTTTTTCATGATTTGTTGTTGTGGGATATATATTGCAATTGTATGAAATCTCGAGAAAAGTGTGCAAAATCTTTAAAAAGTAAACAGTTGACTTACACCCTGTTTGATATCATAAACAGAGAATGGCTTTTGTTATGTATGAGCTCACCAATATCTAAATCAAACATGTTGTGTATACTAACTATTAAGCAGCCGAAACATGAGTATTTTTAACAAAATTCGCAGAACATAACTTGAGTAGTCAGATAACTATTCTCACAATTTTATACGTATTTTTAGAGTTCCTCAAGGACTATCCATCTGGCTACATGACGAAAAATGAATTCAAGAATATCTATCGGCGCTTTTTTCCGGCCGGAAATGCCGAACGATTTGCCGAACACGCATTCAATGTGTTTGATGAGGGCAGTAATGGCAACATAAGCTTTGTAGAATTCATTACAGTGCTCGGCGTGACGAAAACTGGAACGCCAGAAGAGAAATTAAGATTTGCTTTCAAAATGTATGATACGGATCATGACGGGTGAGTATTCGGTAAAATATCTATGTAACAAGAAGCGTAGTATTTATCATTTTTATTATATTGTTATATTGTTATATTCCGCGAGATGGAACAAATCTTTTTGATGGTTATGTTGGCGAAACTCGGGTTAGATTTGGACGACGCACATATGAACGAGCAACGACCGATAAGGAATCTTCTATCTTTAAGAATAGTCAAATCAAGAACCTAATGGTTTCTGATGATGATTTCAAGATTCTTGAGAAAGGATTATCAAAAACTATAGATTAGAAGATTACAGAAGCATTGTTCATTAAGCAATATAACCCCTTGCTAAATGAGCAAAAAGATAGTTATAGACTTAAGCTCTTCAATTGATATTTGACGTTGATACCATTCTACGGGCTGGTAATTAAATCAGTTCGTTTAGCCACTTGCTCGTGAATGCTCGCGGAGACGAGCGAAAATTTGCATTTGCATTTTTTTTTTAAATACCGCATGTGTAGAAAACCTTTTGTTCTCGAGATATTGACAAAAATCTGCAAAAAAAGTCAAACGTTAGGGTCACATGAAAAAATGTTTTTTTTGGTCGAGATACGTTTTATAGAAACTAAATGAAAACTAACACGATATTCTAAGGAAGTTCATTTTTCGCATCCATACAGCTCACTCCTACTTAGTCCAGAACAATTGACCTGTATAGTTTCTTACTAAATATAGAAATATAAAAAACCTTCAATTTTATGGCATTTGAATTTTTGAAATTATCAGTTCCCACCGCTTTTTCTTTTTGGCATTTTCTCTAAAACGACGCTAATGATTTTTATGATTTTGATATGTCGCAGTCTTAATGGTCTCGAGAAAATCATGAAAAATCTAGAAAAATGGACACTATTTTAAAAGTTGAGCAACGACAGTTTTCTTAGAATCGTTTTCTTCCCCTGCATGACAATTTTTAGAAATAACAATTTTAGACACTCACACTATGACAAATATTTAGTTCCAACTGATATATTCGTATTAAGAGGCGTAGTGTAATGCATGACATCTTTAATTTATAATTGATCTTTTTGTGTTGTAAACTTTGTATGAAATACTTTTTCAAAACTATCGATAGAAATATATAAGTATGTAATATACGAAAATCTTGTATCTAAAGCAATGTGTGAAGGAATGTGTGAAATAATTCGACATCATCTGTGGTCATCTCTGCAGACTTCACCATTCTTAGCTGCTCCTCGCATCCTCAGGTTTTTTATCTGCTTGACTCCACATGCTGCTTCCAAGACCCTTCCAGAGATGGAAAAAGTCAATATGATCTTAAATATACAATCCTAGCACCAAATTGTATTTCTAGTATATATGCATAATAGTGGTGATAATAAGCCCTTTCCAAACCATGTTGTATTCAGATACTCGTTCGTTAAGTTTGTAAATGATTCCTTTACAAACCTTAATAGATCTGTTTTGCTAGATTTTATACGCGCTTGTAAGACTGGACACAAACTGCTAATCGTTATGGTCATCAGGACCCTTAACTAGTGTTCTTTCTTCTTGATAGCGGTACACATGCAGACCTCGAAGATGTTGAGATCACTCTTGAAGACGCATCGAAAGCCAACCCATCCAACCCAGATGAAATGTGGAGTGTCGTTCACAAATCAAGCAGTCATGATCTCATCGACGTGAAGCCGTCCAAAGCAAGGAAGGGCTGGAAAACCATTCGACTATTTGTGTCGTCCACTTTTAAAGATTTTCACAACGAGAGAGAAGTTCTTGTAAAACAGGTTAGTGGAATTGCTGTACATGTTTTACTCCAACAAAAGTAAAGCAATTCTTATAAAATATGGGAAACGGGGATCCTATTCGATATAATTAATACCTCAGACGTTGAAAATAAGGTAAATCTTTGACGCGTTATCTGAAATTTAGGAACGTCAAGAAAACTCTTTCTCTTAGAATTTAAAATAAGTTGAAATATCATGTACTCGCTCTGGACAACATATATCGAACAGCGTAAGACAATGTAGATACAAACTCCTAACAGGTAAAGTAAGCGAGTGCCTTGTAAAAAATGAGAATGTGTTATCAAAAAGTTGAAGCTTCAACGTCAATTTTGGAGCGTTTTCGACGCTTGACGCCCCGTTATTTCCGGCCCTGTCTCGTGCATTTTTCAAAACCTTTTTAAGGTTTTTTAATAGTGGTCAGAGAAGATAAGGAATTTTGCATTAAATGCAGCTTAGTATTGATTTATCTTTTATAAATGTGTTTTTCAGGTTTTCCCGGATCTTCGTCTGTGGTGTGAATCAAGAAAACTTCGCCTTGTAGAATGTGATTTACGTTGGGTAAGTGTCCTTCCTCTCCGTTTCTGCAGTGATCAATCATTGTAGATGACGATCTAGTCCCATTTTGTTCTATGTCTTTTCTTTTCTTTTGCCTACTTTAATTCATATCAAGGTAGCCCATGCTTTAAGAATAAACTAAAAAAATCGACCATTAGTGGAAGACAAAGAAATCAATTATGTAAAGTTCAAAAAGTGAAGCCCAAAGATATGATAAAAAACTGGTTATAATCAACTTTACTTTCAGGGTGTACCTAAAGATACTACATCAGAAGACACGATCAAAATCTGTCTTAGTGAGCTTGATCGTTGCTATGAAGACAATACAGCACCTTTCTTCTTGAATTTAGCAGGGTACGTCATTGTTAAAAATTCGGATTTTTCACACTGAGCTAGAATATTCTGTTTTTAAAAATGAAATTCCTTGCATATAGTTTTTGTACAGATATGGGTAGTGGAAAATTAATTAAAAGGGAACTTTTTTTATTTTATGATAATTGAAAGAACTAATTGAAAACCGCAGGTTAAAATCTTGTTCCGTTCTCTTTTATAGAGGATCAAAGTTGCGATTTTTTGAACTTTTTTTTTATGTCACTGGGTTCAAAAAGACATTTTTGCTATCTAAATGCATGTAACATCAACGGAATAGAAGGCCTGTAATTTAAACATGGATAACGCTATAAATATAGAATTTCGTACCCAAACAGTTTAAAAGACTGAAAAATCCGAATATGGCATTTATTTTAGAAAATTCTCATCGGAACATAGCAGTAAGCTAGTTATTTCCGGTAGGGTTAAAAAAAAGGTATTGTATTGTTGAATAACTTGTGATTTTGGCAAGATTTGAAATTGAAACTTAGTATTTGGGCATATTTTTGGACGAGAAAAATAATTATGGCATTTTATTTTCAAATTCTTTATCGAGACATAGCGGAAATTTGTTATTTCCGGTATAGGATTAAAAAAGGTATTGTTGAATAACTCGTGATCTGGGCAAGATTTGAAATTGAAACTTTGTATCTTGGCATATTTTTGGACGAGAAACTCAATTGTGGCATTTGTTTTATAAAATTTTGATCGAAACATAGCGATAACCAGGTTATTTCCGGTAAGGTTAAAAAAAGGTATTGTTGAATAACTTGTGATTTTGACAAGATTTAAAATTGAAACTTTGTATTAGGGCATATTTTTGGACGAGAAACTCAATTATGAACGCGTTCATTAACCTCTGCGCTGAAACGGCCATTTTGTCCTCAACCAAAGTAATTATGGGTAACTAGAGAGATGTAAGTTTTAGATTCTGGCTTTCCCATATCAAGAAAGTGAATAGATGAGGAGAAACATCCTTTCAGTTAAAACAAGTCGAAAGATGGTGTTGTAACAAGTATCGAATCACTATATTGTGAATGGTAAAAACAACTTAACAGCACTTCATGTTTGTTTACACTTCAATTGTTGTTCTGTTAAAAAGATGGTTTCTTTCCGTCGAATTCAACTTTGTCTATCAGAAATCCGGCATATTCTCGAATCGCCGTGATAAAAACGCGACAAGAATGTGTAAATGCCGTATCTTTTCATAAAAAGACAGCATAAATCATAAATCCCGTAAAAACATCCAAAAATGAGATTCTCTATTCAAATCTGAAGAAAATATAAAATTTTTGAAAAAATTGTACTTTACGCTTAACCACCCTCGAAATCAAAGAAAAAGGGTCATTTTCGCCATATAAGTCGCCGGAGGGTGGAAAAAAATTTGGGTAAATCTTTTTTCCATGTTATGTTTGGATCATATGATCAAAAGTTATTAGTGTTTAAAGTTTCAAAAAAAACTGTTGATTCAGCATAATTTCGCCAATTTCGTCAATTTCAATCTCAATTATAACTCAATAAAAAGAGAACGGAAAAAGATTTTAACCTGCGGGGTTTTTTGTTCGTCTTGCTTCAATTAGCTCTTTTAACTAGTAAAATATCAAAAATGACTTAAAGTTCCCCTTTAAGTGCAAAAAGATAATATTTTTCATTACTTATTATCATCTTAGAGATCGTGCTGGATGGATTCCAAAATTCGAAGATGTCTCTTTGAATCTGGCCGCACAATATGGTTGGGTGTACGGTTTGTCAGTCACTGAAATGGAAATTGTACATGGTGCTCTACGAAAGCTGAACCCGAACGGTGAGTGAAACGATTATTCATTGTTTTAAGAACGACCAGCCTATATCCTATGTTTTTTTAAATCCAGAGAAATAAATTATTTTATTCGTCCCGTATAAAAAAAGGAAAAAGAAAGCAACAAAGAAATAAATTATCCTATTTTATTCTAAAGCAGAATACATTAGATTAAATTGGCTTGTTTCTTGATCCACGCCACAACAGTAAATATTTCGGCCAACAGCAAATTTTGAAAGATAGTTAAAAGATAAGGGATTTATTTGTGTACTCTTAAAACAGGGAAGAAATATGAAAAGTAGGAAAATGGTGTGGAAAAGAAAAAAGGAAGTTTTGGCCAAAACCTTTACCGGTGATAAGTACATTGGGATTCTGTTCTCAGTATTGAGATTATCAGCGTTTCCAAATGCTAAAATTGAAAAACTTCTCCTAAAACCACTCAATATTTTTTTGGTTAGAAGTCTTTGCCAGCACCTTTTTGGTTTTGCCAGACAAAACACCTGATATGACTTGTTTGGATTAGCCTCATAAGGGCTATCCCAACTGTAGGTAATTACCTTACCTCGCCTTAACTTCGTTATATTACCCATGTTTGACTCTATGTTTCTTTAGCATTGTTCATGATCAGGAAAGCGGATGGAACTGATGAGTTACCCGCTGAGCTAAAAAAAGATATTTTCACAGACGAACCATATTTATTGGGAAAACTGCAAAAATTAAAAACTGTTATCACAGACTCATTCCCGGTAAGTTAAGTTGACTAGACTTCTTATTTGACATTTATACGACTCCTTTTTATCCAATTCCATGGTCGTATAGGGTTTAAAATCGAGTCTCCCTTGTCTCTTGTTTATTTTTTCTAGCTGACTCAAAATGTCCATGAATACGCCACTAAATACTTTTTTCAAATTTTCCTTATTTCTTTTTCTTCAATTCTATTTTGTATCAAAATTATTTTTCTTTTAGGACGATAGTGTACAGCGATATTCAGTGAGCTGTTCAGTTAACAAGGGTGGCGATGGGATTGATTTCCATGGTTTAGATGGAGACGAATCGATATTCTGTAAAACTGTAGGTCTTTAATAGAGTATATAAGGTACCTTACTTGATAATTTGATATAATTCTTCCCCAAACACTTTTGCTTCTACAAATTATCTATATTGTATAAGATAAAGCTTTGTTCATACTTGGCGTTTTCGCGCTTTTAATCTCCAATTTTCAATTATACTTAGGTATCTTGTGATCTAGGATAAATGTTGTTATGGTGCAAAAACATCACTTTTCTAATGTGTTTATACTTAACCAACCAAAATATCGTGAAATAAAGCCTAGCCCTTACTACTGTAGGAAATGTATTAACACCTGTACAATGCAAATCTAATCTTTTTTCAGGTATACGACTTTTTCCAGAAAAGAATTGAAGAATGTTATCCATTAGATCCAACGCCAATGGATCCATTCCAAGTTCAACGTGAAGCTCACGAGGTAGATACCATTTTACCGAATTTGTTTCCACGAACTAACAACTATCTTCCATGATAAGAAAATAGTAATGCTGCCAAAGTGCCCTGGTGAGGGAAAAAAGTAACCGGAGAACATTTTTTTATGGTAGCAAGTCCCTCAACAATCAACACCGGGACGGTCAATTTTTTTAATTTTTTCACTGGGGACACAATATTGACATACGTTTTTGACCGACATATTTGAGCTGCAAATTCGACCTGCATAAGTGCCCCGCATAATAAACCTGCATTTTGAACTAGTATATATATATATATATATATACCATTTATAAAGATTAAGTTTCTTTCTGTGTATAAAAATATCGAAAACCTTCTCTTTTATGGCATTTGGAATTTTAGCTCCTAAAAAGCGCGTGTCTGGCTAGCTTCGTCGGTATCCATAGAATCATTTTCTGCATTTCATGCCAATTTTCAGAAAAATCATACTTGCAGATCTCACGGGTACACTTTCTGCCATTCTAACTCACCTAAAAGTTTTTATACGTGTATGTACCTTTGACTTGTTGACATGTTTCTTTTAGACCTTTCTTCAAAGTCGGGCAACAACTGTGTTAGGAAGAGATAAAATGATTGAACAAGTAAGTTTTCATTTCTTTTAAAGACAACACTGTAAGTTTTAAAGAGTAATTTTTTTTACAGTGGACTCTCTACAACTCGAACATCCAGGGGGGGATAAAAAAGTGTTGTAGAGTTATAGAGAGATTCGAGTAATAGAATTTTCTATGAGATTTTATTAGTTTACAGTGCCAGCAAAATGCTTCGAGTTAAAGAGAGATTCGAGTCAATTTGATAAAATGACAACTGCAATTCAATGGTCGACCCGGTTGACTTGCGATATAGAGTTTAAGTAAACATCGTATGTTACTTCCTCTCAATCACAGTATCCATACTGTAGTTGTATTTATACCGCTACATCAAAATAATTTATGGCACGATTTAATTCGATTCGATCCAAGATAGCACCAACAAGAAGTGGTGTTGATCTTCGTTACATCACAAGCCCACTTGATGTAACTATGTCAAAAACAAACGGTTATTTTATCTTTTAGATCGGAGATTACGTCATTAATGGGGCTGAGAGTCTAGCCCCGCTACTAGTAGTTGGTATTGCTGGTGCAGGGAAGAGCGCCCTCATGGCAAGATGTGCGTACAACGCAACTATCGCCTCTCAAGAACTTAAAATTAAATTAGTTGATGTAGAGTGAGTATTTTGATATCTACCTCATACCTGTAAACCGTCTTCTTCTTTTCACAGCACTCCAGAATTAAATGTGTCAATTACTTTCATCTGGTATAGAAAGAATGGCAAGTACACGCATAATATTTTATAAGTATCCCTTGTTTCTACACGCATTTACAATCGATTGAGAATTCTCCGACTACTGTGACCTGATGGCCCAAGGGCTGAGAGGGTTTAGTTTTTTTTGCTTTTGTTCTTTTTGTTTTTTCCTGGCGGAATTATTAAACGAGATATAATATATTTTATAAAAAAGATTGCTTTAGTATGGTACATTCAAATAACATTGTTTGTGTGTTACTTTAACGGGCATTACAATGTTAAAGACAATTTACCACCTTCCCTTTAATAGAGCAAGTCCACCAACAACCACAAATTCTATTTGTTTCAACGTTTACTTTTTCTTATTCATTATCATTCATTTTTTTTATACTAGACCCGAGAAGAAATGCAAGGTCTTCTTTCATTTTGTTGGTGCTACACCAAGATCAACTGATCTAGCATCCTTCCTTCAGAGGTTAACAAAAGAAATGAAACCTGATATGGTAGGTATATTTCTTGTTGTCAATCCTAATTAGTACACATGATACACGAAAGCGAAACATAATATGTACTTGTGAACAAAATAGTACATATTAAAAGCCAAATACAGTGACGATGCAATGATTTCTCATCGGACGAATCCATAAGAGAAAAAAGCAATATGCCTGGAACCTTGTTTCCTTTTTGCTCCTAAATTCTTTTTTACCTTTCTTGTTCAGTTGGAAACGCCAAGTGATCTGGATTCATTGGTCAATCTTGCTTACAATCTCTTGGAGAACGCAGCTATTGACCCAATCGTTATATTTGTCGATGCTATTAATCAGGTAAAATCTCTGTATAGTACTTAAAATTCCAATGTATTCAATGCACCATATACCGTGAAAGATATGTAAATAACTCGGATAGAGGAGGGCTATGAATCATATAAAACTGAGTCATGTGACTTATAAAGGTTACTCAAGCTCACGGAGTAGAAATGACTCACTTTTTTAAGTCAATCAGACTCACTATATTGAGATCTGTTGACTTACCTGAGTCAGAGAGCTGGAATCAACCTTGAGTCAGTTTACATACATGACTCACAGACCCGAGTCCTGCAACTGACTTAAGGGTGAGTCTGACTCACCCTTAAGTCAGTAGGACTAATTATAGTGAGTCTGATTGACTTGAAGTGAGACATCGTCATGAGTCACAAACCTCATGACATAAGTCTCTCTGACTCATTCAATTAAGTGGAGCACCAGGACGTAATCATATGTGTCATCTGGACTCACTTTGTTCTGACCGTGTACTAAAGGTCATCCTGATGTTCTTCTTTAAGTCAATGGGGGTTTCATAATATGTTTCTTTATCATTGATTTGCTAATTTTCTTTTTAGATGGACGAAGATAAGCACCAATATTTGAACCGATGGATACCAGGGAAACTCGCACCAAACATTCGAATGGTAATCTCAACAATCGAAGGAACAGTGAGTCATCAAACCATTCGAGCTTACAAGAGTAGTCCGACCGAAATCATATGCGGTCCATTAGATGAAGAATCAAGAGAGGTGAGTTGAAAGGAGTAGTTCTAGAAATTGTGTGTCCTTGTACACTCGAGTAACTAACATCGTGTAATAATTTAAGTGAATAATGGGATGACGAAGTCAGTTGTATAGAGCCAGAGAATTTGTTAGCATTTTGTCAAAGATTGAAACCCTTTACAAACTCCTGCCTGTAGAATTTTTGTTTGCAGTAGCAGGTGCTTTCGAAAACTTTTTAATGGAAAAAGACTCTTCTTTGAAAATATTTTTGAAGCCACTGATACTTATGCTTGATCCTTTATCACAGCCTCTATTTGTTTCACTTCATATTCAATCATTTTGTTTCAGGCCATCGTTACAAATATACTTAAAATTTATAACAAACGATTAGATCCTGATCAAATGAAAGTTTTACTCACGAAAGATGGTTCGAAGTATCCCCTCTGGTTGACACTTGCGTGTGAAGAGTTGAGGGTTTACGGTGTGTTTGAAACCCTCCACAAGAAGATTGAACAGTTACCAGATGATCTGATCAGGTAGATAAATTTCTTAGTTCATTAATTATGTTATATGACCATCATACAACTCGAAAAATTGATTCTGAGAATTAACCTGCTTAAAACAAGGGTGGCAGAAATAGTAAGCAGAATTAAACTTAACGAGGAAGAAGAAGTACTATGGCTCTCCCTGTCAGGGCTTATTATAACGGCCGATCAACGATCAATGATCGGAGAAAAATTAATGATGACTACATTCGATCCCACCGATCATTTTGATCTGTCCAATTTCTATTATGTCTATTCCATTGCGTCTATTCCAATAATATATACAACTGCATTCTTAGTTCCATGTAAATCGCATCGTTCTTAGATCAAGGTCAAGAAGTCAAAATTACACAATTTTAAGTGATCGGAGAAAAGTGGATTCTTTCGATTAACTTCTATTTGATCGGACAAAAATGATCACTGTCGAACAGCCTGATTGGGACCTTAGTTTCGTTATAACTAGCCCTGCCTGTTCTACTCGAATTCATCAAAAGGATTGGAAATATGAATACCCCTAAATCTGACGATGGTATAAGATCAGTTGGTAAAGTGGCTTGGAGGAAAGAAAAAGGAGATTTTTCCTCATTTTGTTCCTTTTTAACTTGTCAAACAAGGAAGGTTAATAATACTTTCGTATCGGTGTGGTGGGAAAAAGGAATCTTGACCAAAAATATGTTGGCTTGTACTGCTAACAAAAAAGTGAATATTGCTTTGAATTTCGTCTTTCAGTTTAGAAGAATCCGTCTTCGAACGATTCGAAGGTGAAACTGGCGGTGAACTCATGAAGGCATGCGTGTGCATGTTAGAAGTATCACGTCACGGATTACTCGAAACCGAATTACTCGCGCTGCTTGGCGAAGAGTTAAACATTCACGTACCAGAGTACACCGGCGAGTCCGAACTTGTGATTGAACAAAAGAGAGAAGAAGAAACGAACGAGGAAAATGTTGAGAATATTGAACAAACGAAACAAAACATCGCTAAGACCGTTCAAGAGACGTATGTGAAGGAGAAAGAGGATGATGGTGATAAGAAAGAAGGAGAAAAGAAGAAAACAAAAGGTAAGTAAAATTATCATCATTTTATTTTGTAACGAAGACATTGGTCATTGAGCTTATGCTTCCTACCTTCAATTCGTCTTACTATTGCGTTCAAAATGACATCTAAAAACTGAAGATATGCATTTTTTTAGATAACTACCGGGTGAGTCAAAAAAAAAACGTAAGGCTTTGACAACAGATCACACCATGATCTGATAGTCGATTTCCAATTACCTTTTTTTATTATGTAGCCGAAAGCCTAACTTTAATTTTGATGTATGATTTTTTCAAAATCATTTATTATTCGATGAGATAAGTCCATTTTTGTGAAAAATCACATGATGAAAATCGTCAAAAAATGGTAAAAAATTGGGTATCAATCATC
>JAUKPT010003885.1:0-11610 GCA_032273505.1 Nanomia bijuga | reverse complement strand
ACATCAAATGATAAAATTTAAAAGCAAACCAAACGGAATCTCCATAAAGTAATTTCTAACCAATCAAATAGCTAAATAAGCTGAAATTTGACGATAATAAATATATTTACAGATTGGTTTTAACATGAAATCAAGAAATTTCATCAAAAACATTTTAATAATAGAATAAACTATAAAAGAAAATTAAAAGAAAGTGTAAAATAGTTTAAAATAAGACTTCTAGAAACATATCATGAAATACAAACTGTATTATGTAAGATAAAATACAAGATTGATGAGAAGAAAGTTCATGCAGTACACATTTCCTTTCATTATACATTCTGATATTTCATTTATGTTTTTATGGAAAAATAATTTTTACCAATAGAAGTCAATGGTTCATGATCCAAATCATTTTCAATTTGTGTTTAGAGATAAAATCCATTAAATGACTAAATCTAGTGCAAGATATACCAAAATTGCCATCTAAGCACTGAGATATGATATGATTCTGTGATCAAAATATACTTAGATATCTTTTTTGCACCCTCAATTCCTTTTGCAACGTCAAAGAACTTTATTTAAAGAGATATTTCTGTTTCATCAAAATTACCTACAGTACAAAACAAAATAACTTATCAAACAAAATTTCCATATTGATGAAGAATGCTGAAACTCTTACAAAATGAGTTAAAATCTACTAAAAGAAATCAAAATCCTATCAAAATCTAAAATTATCTGTGAAAGTAAAATATAAAATATCTTTAAACTATTGGTTTATATTCACTACTAGAGGATCCATTTATTCCAGGATATTTCATTGATTCATCTTGATCAAATCTTTCATCGATCAAGTCAAGTTCTAATCGTCGATACCGTTCCTTGAACAATAACATTGTGGGAATAACAAGAATACAACTAGCAACAAGAAACCAATTCATCCAGTGAGTCCCAACACCACGAATTAAGGGAAGAGATAAAAAGATTGTACAATAAACATTGTTTGAAAATGTCATGAAGCCAGTATTAACCCCTTCTGCAACAGGGTAACTTGATTCAACAGCTAACTCAAAGAATAAAGGAATTGAACCATTCACAGTAAGACCACCACAGATACAAGTCATATAATAAAGTGCCATACTACTTGGAATTACTTTCATACAAACCAAACTGAAAATACTAAAACTTGCGGTGGCAACAACAAACAATAACATGAGCATGAGTTTTAATGCCCCTAGTGAATCACCAAGAATGGATAATACAATACCAGAAGCAGATCCAGCAATGACAGCCCAGAATCCAAACATACCCGCTGTACTGTCATTTATACCAAATGATTTTAAGTTTAAAGCCAAATCAGAACACCAAGCACTGTAAACACCAGTTGATAGTCCATACGCAAAAGCAATCAATTGGAATTGTGGGTTCTTGAGTAATTTCACAATACCATCCTTAAAATCGACTCTTTCGGCAACTGCAGTAGCACTTGGAGGTTTTGGTGGTTTAGCAGGAAAGGAAATGAGAATCAATAAAACTAGAAACCCTACGATCCCACACTCCATATATAAATAATTCATAATTTGATGACCAATGATATCAACATGTTTTTTGTAACCTTCAGTACCAGGTTTGAAACCACAGTCATCGATGTCATTAACTAAATGTGGGCCTAACATAAAACTTAATGCTGTTCCACAATAACTTGCTAATGAGCCAATAGCTGTTGCAGTTGTACGTTGATTTGGTGGAAACCATGTGCTTGATAATGCAGTAGCAGCAGCTTGACCAACGGGTCCGCAAAGACCAATAAATATCTGACCAGCATGAATAAGAATCGGAGCATTTTTACTTTGCTTAAAAGTCAAAATACAACGTAATGCATTTCCAACCAATAGACACAACCCTGCCATGATTGTTGCTTTACGTAGACCAAGAACATCTAACATATAAGAGCTAGGGAATACAGCTAATATAAAAGTAATTGCACCCCAATCTGATAACAATGATATAGTCCCACCACTGAAACCATATGCAGCACGAGCTGATGTTTCTATAGGACCCCATGTATTCCAAGATATATTAGAATTCATTGCAAGCAGTGAAAATAGTGCTAAGATATACCATCTGTACCAATATGTTTGGGTTTCCACATGAGTGTGATAATTTGGATGTGGTGATCCGTCAATGGAAGTTGAACCCTCGGATGTAGATGTACTCCCATAAAATCCTGCATTAATCTTATTTTTCGATACAGGGCTTCCATTATCTTCGCTTATAAGCCAATCTCTTTTATCGTCATCTTTTAACATAGGTTCATTTTCCTCAAAATCTGGCATTATATTCGCACGTGTTTAAAGAAATAAAAGTCGATAAAATAGTGTCAGATAAATCATTTGATTCTTACCACGCTCATCAAATATTAAAATTTAGTGATGCTTTCTTCAGTGTAGCTAATGTATAAGTTTAACTTAACCAAGTGTGTAATGTTATATTTGTTATTGAATTGTTCTCATTTAATATGGTGGCATGATGGAACAGGCGGCACGCGTAAATATTCTGACGTCTTGATTAAAAGACGTCGTCAAAAGACACACAGTGCCGCGTTTAAAAGGGGAAGATTCAATTGTTCTTTTTATTTATTTTTCGCGCGCGTTGTTAAGAAGGGGGATTGTTTATGAAAGAGGCTTGATTCTTTGTTCCGTGACAATCAACACGTAGGCCACCATGGATTGCGAGACATGGGCTGTTTAGTTTGTTGACATTTGATGTTGTTTTGCCTGCCTTTTATTTTAACGACAAATGCCAAATGAGTTTATCGAGCATTGCTCGACTGTCAGAGTATTCTGACAAAAACTCAACTTCGACCCCAGGGAGGGGGTCCACGAACGCACTTTTGCGACCCTGATTTTCTTTCGACCTTTTTTCAGCGTGAAAAATAATTCTAGTCATGATTATCGTGTTAAGAAAAGAAAGGTTTTGTGAAGATTTGTGCTTTCTTTTTCTATTAGTCACTAACTAAAACGGTATTCTATAGTCAAGTGCCTTTTTGGATACAATTTTGATAATGCTTCATATATTTTAATCTGGGGGATTTGCCAGTGAACCTTCCTTGTTTTGCGTTTCACATATATTTCGTATGCTGAAATGTGATCTCTAGGGTCAAGAAACTTGATTTCAAATAAATACCACTTTGTAGCTCTTGGGCAATTTGAAATTAAAGGTACACATCCAAAAGGAAATAGATGCCTATAATAAAAAAAATCCAGAGTTGCCGTAGTAAATCAAAAATTGGAAAGTAAATTTGATACTGATCATTTAGTACTAAAGAACTATGGCTTTAAAATGAAAAAACAAAGAAGTAATTTTGGGATTAATGAGGTGAAATTGACTAGACTCACTCTCATATGAAGGCATCGTTTTATTTTGGGATTTGTGCTATTATCTCAAGATGATCAAGAGTGCCAAAACGACACTTACCTGAAATCAATTCTCCATACAGCTCCATACCCTAAAGAACACATTTCTGCAATATCTGGCACGCAAAACAGGGTTCTCCTTAAAAACTCGAAATATCCGCAAACTAATTCTGTTTTTACAAAATTATTAATCACTGGTCCTTATTTCTATACAAATTAAATGATAATAGTGTATAAGGGAAAGTGCTCAACTTCTATATTTTAGATTTTTCTACAGTTCAAGTTCTATATACTACATATAGATAGAGAGGTTTATGGAATATGGAATAATTCGAAAACGATATATAAATACATAGCCATTGACTCGCGGATGAATGTGCGAGAACAGAAAAAATTACAACTAATGAACAGTAGACAAACAAACAAACAAACAATGACAAAAAACACAACTGACGTGATCGCCATCACGTATGCAGTTTTAAAACATTTCAGCAGCCGATCCATGAGGAAAGGGGCTTACGATCCAGTCAGATTCCTATGTCTTCTTTTTAATCTTGACTTATTTGAATTTTTCATTGAAAATTCTCCCATTTATCCTTTTTTGCCCCTGTCAGAAATATTCCTCGTTTCCCGCTACTGCAGCTGTTGTAATCCTATCAATACTGGATTGGTTAGCCTCCAAGGCAAGGCCCAAAAAAATGTGTTCAGGATAACCCAATCGATCCTGCCATTATTTATTGCTAGGGTGATTTTGTATACACCAACACACTATTCAAAAAAGAGTATTTATTACTTCGATGTGTAGTTTATCTTTGATGGTCATTTTCAGTTATTTAGTACTGTTCTTATATATAAAAACAGTACTTTTCTTACACGAAGGTCAGTGAAATGTCGTATTGCGTGTGCAATAATAATCAAGGAAAATTAACCTGATTCGTTAATGTTGGATATCGCCTTATCGGATGAATAGTAACTATTATCAGCACATAAACTTGCTTTCGAAAATATCAATGATACAGTTCGAAATTGATAATGCGATTATGAGAACATCATTCTCTATTGATTCATGACCTGGTGAAGAATAGGCGTAATATGTACACACGTGTTGAAAAAGTACTTTAAATATGGACGAAGAAGGTCGCACTTGGCTGTCTGGGTCACAAGCACTGAACAGAAAAATGTGTGATCAAGTCGTCTATTTTTAGATCAAGAGGATGAAAAAATAACACTCGCGCGCGCAAAAAAGCATTTTTGTTCTAGTTTGATTTAAACTTTAAACTATAAAATTATTTTGTATCACATGCGTAAATAAGGGAAATCATGTGTATACCATGCTTTGTCTTCGTGGATCTTATGCTAAGAAAACACATGATTTAACTTATCCTGAGGTTGTTATTATTATTGTTCATCACCTTTTCCTTTTACCTGTTATTACATTTAAATTTATTGATTGAAACCGGTCAGTGATATAGAAAATAAACAACTACATATAAAAAACTACTCTGGTTTTTATTTCTTCCACTTTACCAATTATATGTTAATTCTACCCTATATATATATATATGTCTGATACAAGACATTCCAGGAAAGTTGTCCTTCCACTGATTGCTGATGTCAGCTCTGGTTGACTTGGCATTGACAGGTTGTGAGTAGCAGGAGGCATGACCATTGGCGCCCGAACCAGCATGTTGGTGAGCATTGAGAAGTAAAGCTGTGTCAGCCACTTCGGAACTACCATGATGAGAGTGGCTTTGTCCACCCGGATCTTCTGTAAGCACCGGACAATTAGGCTAAATGGTGGAAAAGCATAAAAGACATCAGGGTCAGGAAAGTAAGAGACATAGTCAGGCAACTGGGTATTAGTGCGCGATGCGAACAGATCAACATCTGGTGTAAATTCAAGGTATTTTACGCACGTCCTAAACAGTCTGGAATAAAATTGCCATTCAGCATCAATATAAACCGAGGGAATATCAGCAGGGTTGCCCGCCGAAGGAATGTAAACAGGAAAAATCCAAATGTTCCTAGACTTAGCCCACAACCAGACATCCTTGGCCAGCTGATTCATTACCAAACATCGAGAAGTCCCCATATGTTTCAGGATCTGGACAGTCGACGTGTTATCAATATTAAGTCGGAGACTATTATGATGTAATGAAGAAACAAGACTCTTTAAGCCAAACAGAACAGCCATCATTTAACGGATGTTGATATGCAAGGCTAATTCAGCTGGTGTCCAGCTACCTCGCGCAGTCTTACCATTGAAAAAAGCACCCCACCCAACATTGCTAGCATCAGAGAAAAAATCCAGCTGAGGCGAAGCCAAGGTAATAAGAGCAAAAGCTTCAGGTAAAGAGGCTAACCACCAATGCAATTCCTCCCTCGAGGCAGAAGACAAAGAAACATGACCATCATAGTCACTTTCAGTTAATTTTTAAGATGAGCCTTTGTCATCCTCCAGATGGAGATAAAACAGAGGACCATATTGCACTACCGGAAAGGCAGCAACCAACTGTCCGATCACCTTAGCAAGGCATCGGACTGTCAAGACAGGAGAGGATAGAAGGCAACCAACATTCTTTATAATCTTGGCTCGTTTATCAGCAGTCAAAGTGATAGCCATAGAAATGGAATCCAGATGAAATCCCAAAATGTCAACTTGCTGGACAGACTTCACAGAATGTGGGTAAAAACCCTGAGAAAATAAACTGCCACAAAGCAGCAATGACAGTATGGCAGCAATTCCCGAAGATCTGACCCTGCAAATATGAGTGGTCAATGTAGATAGAAACAATGTGAGCAAGCTCACGCAAATGACTCAAGGGGTGCCTTAGTCAACTTTGTATATTTACGAGGAGCAGGTGACAAGCCATCAGGCAGAACAAAAAATTCATAGAGACAGCCATTCCAAGAAAATTTTAGATATCGCCGATATTGGGGGTGTATCGGGACAGAATAATAGGCATCTTTGATGTCAACAACAGCCATACAAAAATTGCGTGTCACAAATTTGAGGATGTGGTCAATGCCATTCATCTCAAAATGATGATCCCCTCATCAATTTTATCCACCAAAAAAATAAGGGAAACAAATTCCTCAAGTTCATTTCGGGCCGGACTGATGACTCCAAGAAACATCAAACGACATAATTCCTCCTGTAAAAAAGAAGTGTCTGCAGGGGAGAACTTAGCATTATAACAAAAATGACGTGAAGAGGTGTCCACCAGAAAACTAAACTTAACACCAGACACCATCCCAAGAACATAGGGATCAGAGGTAATCTGTTTTCAAGCAGCATGTTTCCAAGGTACTTACATCACGTCTAGCATGGGCCAACCACAGCTCGATCACTTCCTCCAGCAACGATAGGGTTTTTTCGGGTAGCTTTGCTGGTGATGCTGTTGGGGGTGCCGCCTTCTCCTCTTTGGGAATGTCCTTCTTCTCCCCTTTGGACGGGGGCCAAGATTTCTTCTGGCCACCACGAAAACTCGACGAAGGAGCACGGTTGACTGATGACGATAACTTTTGCCGATGTTCAGCGGTCACAATCGTCTCCTTTAGATCCCTGAAAAGCCACTCTGACGGGGAATATCCAGGGAGCATAGTTCCTTGATCTGGATATATGGCTTCAATATGTTGGCAATGCTCGGACTATTTTATTTTATTTCCTGAAGTATTAAATATCATTAAAGAATTCAAGCAGTCAAATAAACAAGTTAGCAAAGAAAATCTTATTAACAAATTTAAAAAACTAAATTCTTTTGATACTGTAGAAAAACTGGAAAAAATACTAGACTATGCTGTTGATGAGGGATACCTTATTGTTGAGCGTACAAAAAGTAAGAAAAAAATAAATATTTTCATGACATATAAAATCAGTAAAGATATGGTAACTAAAATCTGTAAAGAAGTGATGTATTCCTTTTATGCTAAACCTTTCGTTGATAAAGAGAGTTTCGTTGACAAGATGACATTCGAAAACTTAGCAAATGATTTCATGGATTTTAAAAAGTTTGTTTCAAACAAGTTGAATAGTGTCGACTCTGCTGAATCATTATCATTAGAAAAAGAGGTTGAAAAATTAAGAAAAGAAATAGAAGAAAAATAAAAGTTTATTGACAATATTCTAGATAGGATATGTAGCGCAAATTATACAGCCACATGTAAGCAACCGGAATCAAATCATAATAATACAGACGAAAGAAATAATATACAAAGTAACTTTGTTGCTGATCGCAAAAAACAAAATAAAAAAATGTTTAACCAACACACTAAACGTTTTGAAACATCGATACATAATAGATATATCAACTTGATCGATCAAAGCAATAACGATACTAATGATGATGATGACAATTATGATAATGATGAACAAAGTGTTACATTTAATCAATCAGAAGAAAAAACTATTTATTCAAACAATCGTCGACCTCATAATGTCATTAATAGCTATCCCGAAAACGATAAATTATATATCCCAAAAAAACCTTCATTGCATGTACCTGGTGCTAATAGCTATTCTGGCACGATAAAAGAAGAGAAAAAAGTGTGCATAATAGGTGATCATTATTCACATGGGAACTTACAATATTGTAAACAAGCACAGCATTGTAGACGACGAAATCGATATAGCGAATAATATCTTTAAAACTGTCGATCTATGTTACAAAAGTGGTGTGAATTTTAATGTTTATGTTTCTGGTGTAACATATCGTAAAAATTATAGTGACAAAATCGAAAAGATTAATGAACTATTGAGAAATGGTACCAGAGGTATGGACTATACATTTATTGACAATTCTAACATAAAATCTGATAAACACTTATGGGACGATGTACATCTAAATAATGCTGGACTTTCTGTATTACAAAATATTTTTATTGGGATAATGATAATGAAAGTTGTGTACATGGGGATGTTACTTTAGACTGCGACTGTGAGAATGGGGTATTAAAAATTGATGATAAAAATTGTGCAATTGGGAAGGGAATAAAAATTGTGTACATGGGGATGTTATGTTTGATTATGAGGATGGGGTATTAGAAATTGATGATGAAATTTGTGTACATGGGGATAATGATAATGTGTACATGGGGATGTTACTTTGGACTGTGGGAATGGGGTATTAGCAATTGATGATAAAAAATTGTGCAATTGGGGAGGGGAATAGTGAAAATCCATCACATATTTTAAAAACTTTGAAGACAAAGTATGTTGACAATATTGTTATTGCCAGTCTTAATATAAATTCATCGAGACATAAATTTGATCAACTGTTTTCTGTTGTACAAAATAGTGTTGATATATTTGTACTCATTGAAACAAAACTAGACTGCACATTTCCAGTGGTTATCGTTCATACAGGTTAGATAGGGATAGAAATGGGGGAGACATCATGGTTTTTATTAGCGAGGATATACCTAGCAAACTGCTTCAAAATCATAATCTTCCTGAATCTAACGAGGCAATTCCAATCGATAATTAAACAAAATTTCTTTTTCTTGCTGTATATCATCCTCCATCTCAATCTAAACCATATTTTATAGATAGTATTGTAAAAATCCTTGATAAATGTTCTAAATTTGAGAAAGTCTTACTTTCTGGGGATTTCAATGCCCAAGAGAGTGAAGAAGTTATGATAGGTGTGTTAAGAATGTCTTAAACCCATCGTGTATTGACCTCTTTATAACAAACTTTTCCCAAAGCTTTTATAACACAAAAACTGTTACAACTGGATTATCAGATCACCATAAAATGATCTTGACAGTTCTTAAAAACAAATTTGTTAAACAAAAACCATAAGTAATACAAATTTTGATAGGGAGATTTTTCGAAAGGACTTACGAGATACAATGGAAAATGTTAATTCCTTAATTGATTTTACTGAATCTTATCAAAAATTTTTACATAAACATGTGCCGATTAAAAAGAAAACTGTTCGCCCAAATCAAGCCCCTTATATGACAAAATCTTTGAGAAAGGCAATTATGCGTAAATGAAACAATAAAACAAATGAAACAAAATGTGTAAGAAACAAAGAAATTGTTAGCAGACTTTATAAAAAAGAAAGAACAAAGCTCTATAATAAATTAGAAATTAGAAATTGAATTATAATTTGAGAAATAAGTCAACTTACAAGCGGGACAAATCATCCACAACGACGTATGGCATTAATTCCCTTCGAATTTTAATACCAAATGATATCAAAAATGCAGAAACATTTGAGTGTTTTCATATAAAAATAAAAACATGGAAAGTCCAAATATGTTGAAGGAGTATGTTTTATTTGATTTTCTTTTACTTTGCTACAGTTTCTTTTAGATTTATAGGACTTCTTAGGACTTTTTATTTTATTTCTATTTATTTTGTATTCATTGTATTTTATGGGTTATCTTGTTTTTATTGTCGTCAGCATGAAAAGGCCAGTTTCGACTGTCTATTGGCCTCCAGACAACGTAACGTCAGAAGTTTTTTTGGACCACCAATTATATCCTAGGATCAGGCCATTTTAGGGTAGATATTTTCATTAAAAAAAAACTTACAAAAAAATGTTTTCTATGTTTTCTTGAGATACCACAAACAGACTATGATAGAAACGATTTAGTTTTAATTGGAGACAAATGTAGTTTCAAGAACATATATTGAATTATTTAAACAATTTTGTGCACATTTTGACCAATCTTGCTCAAAAATCAGCAAAAATTGGTCAAATCAAGTAAAAATTGTACCAGAAAAATCAATTTTTGATCTAATTTTAAATCCCTAACCCCTTACCAATTAATTATTGATTAGAATATATCTTCAACTTAGTACTAGGTCACTTTTCATGAGCTAATTTTCTTGAAATTTGTTATTTTCAATGACCAGGGGAATAATTCTGATAAAAAAGGGAAATTTCAATGATATCCCAAACTTCAAATTAGCATAACTTTTGTTTGGACAGAGCTTTTGGCCTAATTTCATTTTTGCTGATTCACAAAGTAGAATGCAAATAACAATAATAACTAATAACTAATAACTAAACACTAATAGCACTCAACACTAAAAATTCCATTTGACATTCATTTTTGAGGAATGTTCCCATGCGTGCCAATTTGTCCACTTGGGTTGAATTTCTTATAATGCAGAGTTTGTTTTTTTTAATCTATGATTCTTGGTATTAAGAACTTTTATATCTTTAATAATTTTCTATGAACCATTCATGATGAATTCATTTACCCAATGTTATAAAACGTTGGTTTCACAATGATTTTTGTTATCAAATTTTGTCATCAATTTGACAACGACAGTTTAAATGGCATCCAACGTACATCATGAATCTGCAATCAACACGGAACTAATATCTTTTAATAGTCAGCACATTATTGTACCCACTCAAACCCATGATTATACAAATGACTCAGGTGGAGAATCCGATGACGAACATAATTACCTTTTTAAAGATGGGTTTTATCACGAACAAACACAGAATGCATTAAACTCTGATAGCCATAACGAAATGCCACAAGGTAAGTGTACACTGAATTCTTGTAAACAAGAATACTTAAATTGGATGATTAAATGCAAAAAGTATGAAAAATATACTCACTACACATGAACAAACTTACCTGCATACCAAGTGTTTCTCTTTTTAACGGAACATGATGGTACCTATACCTGCGAAACATGCGTTGGTCACATTGACGCTGATTTGGTTTCCAAATGCAAACTTCAATCAATAACTTACAAAGAGCTTGAAATTAAGTTAGAAATTGTAGAAAGGGAAAAAAGACGACTTCTTGATGAAAATGTAAGACTTAAAAGCGAAAATATACAAATCAAAAAATCATCTTTGTTTGAGAAATCATCTAGTCTACACAAACATCCCTCGGCGACAACACAAGGGACAACAATAAGAAGTTAGAAGATCTAACAGTAAAACTTAAAGAAACTAATAGACAATGTCAGCAAAAAATTGACGAGACCAAGATACTTAAAGAAAAGGTTGATAGGCTTGAAAATAGCGATGTCATTTATCAGACTCTTCTTGAGGAAAGAGAGAATGAACTGATTAAGGTAAAAAATAAGACTTCTTGAAGCAGAACATGGCAGCGAAAATAATGAAAAGATCTTTGAGCAGCTTGGTGAACTGAAAACAAACAACGATACGTTAAACAATGTGATTGGGAAGTTAAAGAAACAAAAGGAGATAAGCAACGCCTTAAGAACCAAACA
>JAUKPT010003884.1:0-11610 GCA_032273505.1 Nanomia bijuga | reverse complement strand
TAGATATGGCAGACTATTTCTTGCGTTTTTCATTAGGCAATACTCAGAGTAGATTTTCGATTTTGCGCCTTCCACTTTTTCCGCGTGAAAGGCTGATTATCAGGCCGTATCCTTAAGTAAGCCATGATGATACATGTTATTGTTTGCAGTACTTTCATATGTAGGACACTTAATTTCAGATGAGTACCATTTCGGCTCTGAATAATAATGACTTCCCATTGTGAATAAAATGAAAGTTGTCAAAATTCAAAAAATGATACACTGTTGGAAAGCAAATTAGAAGATGATCATTTAATAATAAAAGACTGACACCTAAAAGTGAAGTATAAAGAAGTAATAGAATTTAATTGTCCAATAACCTCATTGTTTTTCATTTTAACGCCATAGTTTTTTAATGTTAAAGGATCAGTATCAAATTTTCTTTCTAACGATGTATACATACTTTTCACTATGGATACATATTATTTGATTTGATTTGTGCCATTACACGTTTTTCTTTTTATAAGAATAGTGTTTTTTGGTTACAAGATGATTATTCTTAACTTTTTGGCCAAATTCATCCTAATCTATTCTTAGCATATTCTTAGCATTCACATCAAAAATGGAAGAATATAGGGCATCGAAATTTGTTGTTTTTATGGCAAAAAACGAAAATATTGAAATATTATGGTGGATTAGTGTAAAATTTGGGATACCCCATATGGGGTATACCCTATCAAAACTTTACAGACCAAAAGTTGGAAGGAATATTTGAAGTAAAATAATGTCCCGTTTAAAGACAGCTGTGCTTTGTTGTTTTTCAACCGAATATTCTTTAGTTAATTTCTCTTTAACTGAATTTCAATCTTATTATTAGGTGTCTGTTTTGAAAGATGGAGTTTTAACAAACACAACACAACAAAGTATCTAAATTTTATTTTATACATATTCAATGCAGAAGCATTTAAAACTATTGTAATGTTCTTTCGTTATAAACTATTCTCATCCAAATGTAAAAGCGATAAAAAGTTGAGAAGACGTGTTCCAAATCTGCTCGGTAGAATATGGCAATGATAATGGCGGTTTCTCAAACTGATGGAAATCCGTATGAATCATGGTGAACAGGCCATGACAACGTGCAGGGGTAGTCAAGTTAATACCTTCCAGTTATGCATTGGACCTAATTCTTTCAGAGAATGTTTGAATCACCAATCCATATCATAAAAACAATTCCTGGAAAAATTGATAATATATTTGTTGAATTATGAAGCAGTTTCGATTTCAAAGAAAATGAGCTAAAACACGCCAAATAATAACACTCACGAATAACAAAATTGATAGCTTAAAGATGTCATATCTACCAACAATTTTGCCAATTTTCTTAAACCGTGCAATCACGAATTAAACCAAAAAAATAGATTAAAAATCGAGGTTATGCGTCAAAACCGGCCTCCAGTTTTACGCTATAAAAATGATTTGAGATTATGTGTCAAAGTAAGCTATCAAGTAGGATTTAAAAACAAGTAACCAAATGTTATCAAACGAATATTTTGTCTTATGACAAAAGATTCACAAAAGATATAGCGTTTTATTTTTTATTTCAAAAGAATTCATAAATTTTATCAATAATCAATAAATGATCAATTACTGTAAACATTTCTGCCAGTTATTAATATTACAAATCGATAAAAGTTTTTTTCTACTGCAACGCACGATTGGATAATATAATAAGACTTCATATGAATTTTGAAAGAGTGTTTTACTTCATATCGACTAATCACCTATTCACAATCTCCTAAATTAACTACTGATTTTAACATGGCCAAATTAGGCATGCCTGTGATTAACAACGTACATAAACTGAGCCTATACAGCATTTTTAACCTTTATTTGTTTTTAAATAAAACAAAAATAAAATATGTATGACATATAGTGTATGGTTATAGATATCACGCAATGCAAAAAGTAGATCATTGTATGCTCTAGTAAGCGTGAAAGAATTGCCATTTAACATTTGCCATTTAAGTAGATATATACAAACTTAAAAACAAAATTATATTAGGATACGATGCCCAATGATGTTAAGTTAGACGCATAATTTCAAATCATTATTTTATGTATATTTTGCAGTGTAATTGTAGCGTAAAGACGAGAGGCCGGTTTTGACGCATACTCAATTTTTACTGATTGCACGATTCAATTTTTAAGCAAATTGGCAAAATTGTAGGTAGTTATGACATCTTTAGGCTATCAACTTTGTTATTCGTGAGTGAATTAGGTCCAACGCAGAACAGGAAGGTACTTAACTTGACTACCCCCGCGCGTTGTCATGACCTGTTATATAGTTCGCCATGCTTAGGGTCCATGATCTATTGATTAAAACCCGAGCATTAGAAAGAGGTCCACACCCTTGTTTAATAGCAGTTGAAACTGTTCTATTAGTCCATAGTCAAGTAAGTCCAATAAATAAGTGCCCTGGTGAAAGTCATTCCGTTGAGGTCTAGGTAGTATTTCCGGTTGAAAAAATAATATAATTGACTGTCCCCGGTGATAAATTGTTAAGAAAAATGTGGTTCCCGGTGGGATTTGGCCCTCGTTAGAACCCGCGATTACCCTGCAAGTATTTTTCCGGTCATATTTTTACCCTCGTCGGGACCTATGATCAAGGCGTAATAATTGTTATTCCGATAAATTCTTAGCAAAATTCTAAAAAGATTACTTAGTAGAATTATATTTGCTCAGGGGCCATCAATGAAGTACGTCTGCATTAATAAAGGGAGGGAGGGAGCGTATTGTTAAGTATAGGGAGAATTAAATACAATAGAGGGTTAAATACAAATGGATACTCGTTTTCATATACAACGAGGGGAAAGGGGGTAATGACTAGCGTATTCATTTGCAGGAAGGAAGAGGAGGTGCAGACAAAATGAAAGTAATGGACACTAACTTGGGAATGTGTTAGACCTTTTTTAAAAAAAAGCCTAATCGTGGTTGGTAGACTAAGTCCCTTTACAAATATTGACATGGAAGTCACTACATATGAAGAAGACTCTCTCTCTCATCCCTGGATCTAAACTTTAATCTCTAGACCTCGAAGATCCTTTTTAAACACGCGTAATCATGTAATGAGATAACCTTTTCCTCTTCATCTTCAATATGCGATTCATTTTGTGTCAGAAGTATGACAAAATACTTGTTAATTCGTCATGGAGACAACAAAACTATTTCTATATCGATAATAATGTTGTTTACATCATTAAGTATTTATTTTGACATTCTTATTCATTAAATTATAAAGATACCTTTGAAATTATCAAAAACAACAAGTGAATAGCAAAATGGATATTTACTGTAAACAAAATCTAATGTTTACGTCAAATCCAAGAAAATGTCTGCAAATTATCCGTAAATATGTCATTTCATTGGTAAAAAACTACTTCATCATGGGATTGTTTATTTGTTTTTAGTTTTATGAAGTATGACATTATCAAGTCATCCAATGAAATTCTTGATAATAGAAATTTTTAACCAATGAAATGACAAAACTGCCGACTATTAGCAGACAATCCATGACAGTTTTTTTCTTTTTGTAATTTGTCCGTTGTAGTGTAATGAGTTCAGTAGATATCCCAAGCAGACATCCATTTTTAGGACATTTGCTAATGTTAATATACTCTGTTACCTTCGTCCTGCAATGGAAGGAAAAGCATTTTCATGTCTTTGCTTCATTTAGTGCTGATCAAATACCGAGCAAATATCGACCACTACACTGCATGCCAAATTATTATGCATACAACGGTTTGCACGATAAAAGTTTGTAGCTATATGAATCTGAATTAAACAATGAAATGGCACAATTTAATCTATATTGGAGTAAATAATGAGTAAATAATGAAATATTATAATTCGGATGTGCCAAATTATTATGCCAAATTATTATTCAAGCATTCTTGGGGGTACTGCATTCGAAATTTTTGGAACCTACGGTGTCCTGTTATACATTCGAATCAATGGAAATTTGATGAATAGTTTAATCCCTAAATATTTAGCTCAGAAAAACAAAATAATATGAATAATTGCAGTTTTTAGTCACTTTTCTTGGACTACAAGCACGCTTGCATAATAACAACCGAATTATAATATTCCATAATTTACTCAATATAGATCATTTCATAGTTATATAGCTATATTTTATATAGCTACAACGTTTCACTGTGCAAAATTTAATTAAAAATAATGGAGTTTCATTGAGACCGAAAAACGTCGTATGCATAATAATTTGGCGCAAAGTGTATTCAATACCCATTTCAATTCATCATGTCTCTATGAGACACTTCGTGTCTAATATCTAAAATGACAGGAGTTTCTTATTATCATATAAGGGGTGGGGGGGGGGAGGGGATAAACCACTGACTATAAATCTCGTACACCTTATTTCAAAATTCTATCGTTTCGTCAGAAATCTCACAGAAATCCTATTGTTTACAAATAGTTCAGCGTTCTAAAACGTTCTAGTACGTTCATATCCTTACAATATTCCATTAAATGTAATGACAACACGTGGACTTTGTGCATTCCCTTTCTTTCCAAAGATAAAAACATTTTTATGCTAACGTTGTTCGGATTTGCATTATTTTCTTTTGTCAAAATAGGCGTTGCAATTTTCCTGTTATTATAAATTCTCAGCTTCAAAATATTTTCTTTAGTAATCAATATCCCTGAAAGTTCATCGATATAGTAACATTCTTTTAGCTGTAATTTTCGTATTAACCATGGGCCACGATACCTTTGCCATGTTTTACTGAAATACTATGTAATAACATCATGACGATCTCTATTACAGGCCTTGCAACCATGCACACGAAATCGAGTATTAGACGTTCAGACTGGGGCTGAATTTTTGAATTTTATGGATACTATACTTATAGGAAATGGAGTTATTTAAGCCATTCTGGAAAAACTTTCGGCTGTGGAAATAATGACCTATTTGTCTCTGAACAAATCACTGATTTTAGCGGGAAGTAATATATGTTTTTATTTATACAGTGGAATCTGTCTAAAGCGGACAGCTCTATAATACGAAGAGTAGTGCTAGAACAGATAGATCTTAGGTTAAACTCTTATAGACAAATCTCTATAAAGCAGACAGTCATAAAGCGGACACTCTATAAGGCGGACAATTTTTTCTGCACCAAATGACATTCCTTACTATAAACAGTCTCTATAAAGCGGACACTTCAAAAATAAAACGACGACAGAGATTTTTTTATTTCATACATTTGTTAATTTTTTCATTCATGTTTACAAAAACTTTTTTGATGTTCTTTTCTACCCACTCAACTGCTTTTTCGGCACCATTGAATCTGTACTGGACAGGAATCTCAAGACCATAACCCGCTCCACGATTCACACGTTTGCCAGTTATCTTGCATTCGATTGTACAATTTGGAATTCTCAAGAATTGATGGAATAATTTACTTAAGTTTTTAGGAACGTGCCCAACAACTCTTTCTTCAAACAAAATGGCAACTGCAAACTTGTCATGCTGATTTTCATTTTCTAATTTCAAACAGTAATCGTTACGTAACAAATGGTCGTTGGGTCCCCCCCTCATATTAACGTAACAAAACGTAACAAAATAAGTGACCCCTCCCCCCTAAGGCGTTACGTAATATTTGAATGGTCCCTTATCCTAATATAAAGAATTCTGTAAAAAACTATTAATATACAAATTTTGGTCTAAAACTAGATTTTAGGAAAAATCTCTTTAAAGCGGACATCTCTCTAAAGTGGACAATATTTTTTGCACCGATGGTGTCCTCTTTAGAGAGATTCCACTGTATTTCTACACGTTGTAAGATGTTAGATAAAATTAAATGACTCGTTATAACATCCTGTATCAACTACAAAAATATCATAATTATTCACCGGGAAGGCAAAAACAAAAAATCAAAAAAAATCATCGGGCAAAACCACAGGACAAGTAAAAAATTCAAAAATGCTCACTGAGCTGGTTTAAAAATCAAAAATATTCACTGAGCAGATAAAAAATCAGAAACAATCACCGGACAGGTCCACCGGGCAAGTGTCATCGGGAAGGTGATACAGGATGTCCTTAAAGTGCGACCATTGTACACCTGGATAGCCCCAGTACTTTATTTATTATTGAACACATCACAATGAACCATTTACTATGCCTTATTTAAGAGAGAGAAGCTGATTACTAACGTCAAATAAGCTCTTTCAACCAATTCTCTGAATTCTTTATATGATGCAAGTGATTGAACAACAATTTTTTTAACCGCACTAAAAATTAAAAGAATCACTTATTTTCGATCATTTTTTCCATTTGTATTTCAGTTCAAGAATGAGGAGCCAAGTACTGATTTCGAACTGTTTAATGTACTCAAGTATGTGAGGCCAGGGTTTGGATACGTGCCACACAAACGAATGCACTTCTCGAAAAAAGTTCACATCAATGGAGAACAGGAAACACCACTGTTCGCCTGGTTAAAGGTGAGTTACCTGCAGTGACGAGGTAAAAGTTCTCTTAATGGGGCGGTCAATATTTACAGAATGAAGGGGCCGGGAAAATGAAAAAATTTTGATGAAAAAAAGTCACGACCCCGTCGTCAAATGCGACTGAAAAAGCCATTATCCCGTCTTTTTTCTGCCAAAAAAAGTCACGACTCCGTTTGTTCATCAATAAAAAAAGTCATGACCCTGTTGGAAGCATACTCTTAAACAAGTCATGCTCTGTCTCCAATTTTCCGGCTCCTTCATTTTATAAATGTTGACCACCCCCTAAGAGACCAAGTAAGAAACATGTTTTTTTTTTAAATACAGACGTATGAATACACGAGATTATCCGAAATAAGAAAAAGTCTCTATTAGGAACTAATTCTCTAAATAGTGACCACTTTCTTGTCACTGCATCTGTATATAACAGAATGGTGAAAAATACATGTAGAATTGAATTACGTAAAGAAGGAATCTTTTCATATAAAGACATGTGAAATTTAATTGTCATAGATTCATTATTTGGAGGGATGGCATGCACTAGAAAAGAATAAATTGACTGTTGATTTCATTTTTATTTAAATTAAAAGACCTACTTTTATCTATTACTTGCGACAGACACCCTTGCAATGCATTATTTTATTGCTGCCCAAGCAAAGATGGCAAATCCATAGGCCGAGCAAAGTTGAAAAATCCAATGCGCTATGCGTTTTATCAAGCTACAAGCGCCTCATCTCGAGGTCCTTACGGGGTCATACCTTTAAGACGTCCCCTTCAAAATTGTTTTTGACCTCCTTCCTCTCCTGTCGGGTTACACCCTGACCCCTAAAACAATTGACGTCTAAAAATCAATAGACCCCCTCCCTTATGGACTATCTTAGATGTATGGCCCCTACTACGTTCAATACGGCAATAATTCTCTAGTTTAAAAATTTGCGGGCATGTAGAATAGAATAAAAATATATTTTCAAATTGTTTGCTACAGTGAAGATTTGGAATAATTTTGTAATACAGAGATTTACATTAGTATAACTGCAAAATGTAAAAATATTTGGAGCATATAAAAGACTTTCTACAATATCATATGATAAAATCAATAGACGCGGATATATTTGTTTAAAAACTGCTTGACGCGGGGGTAAAAAATGAATGTGCGCGTGCGTGTGACGCAAATCTCAAAATAGATCTTTTTCTTTGCTTTATCGTTACATTCGCAAGATTCATTTCTATGCTATTCCATTTTAGGATTCATGCCCAACGCGGCCAGGCAGTCTGGTTGCTACCAACACGACACCCGTCAGTTACCTTTGGAACCCGATCAGAGCATCGGACATTAAATGGAACTTCGTCAAGTTCTTACTGGATCATGATGGCCTCCCCGTGAAACGGTTTTCAAACATCTACTTTCCCTCGGACATCGAATCGGACATCGTGTCCCTTATTGACACGTGCACTTTTGTCATGTCTTCAAAGAACAAGAAAGCTGTGTTGGATGCGAGACCGCATAACTTCGTGAAGGTTTCGTCCAATGTCAGTGTGACCTTTACATAAGGCTTTCTAGCCCAAACACCATACTTTTGTGAAGTCCAAATCCCTAAGCAGACAAATTACGGACCTCAGGAATAATTATTTGCCAGACCGCTCTTAGCTGTATTTTTCTCTTGTTGCTAATTTTTCAGGTCTCTCTGACCCGTGAAAATAGCGCGTTTTTCGTCTCCTCTGCTCAGCACTACCCCTATCGCTTTAGAAGGCCTCAGCTCCAACTCTAGAAGACTATATTTGACGATTATATCTATACACATAGTTTATTACTAACATATTATTAGTCGAAATTAAAGGCAGCTTTTTTATGATTGCTTGTAAACTTGGTCAATTTTTATCCGTATACGCAAAAAAATGACGATTTTGAGAAATTTGGACTTATTTTGTTTGACTAGGGGTAACCATGCCTTAATTTCGTGACAACTGAAATGAAACAAAAATGAATAGATTTTTGAGATAAACTAAGATAACAAAATAAGGTGACAATCAAAATTTTTTACGATTTATATTCGAAATAAAGATATTGATTTTTTCTTCTCCATTTTCTGACCGCAGTTCTTCTTCATTTTGAAAAATAATTAAAATTAAAATTAAAATTAAAATTAAAATGCTCGTTAATATCTCATCTGCAATTTATAAAAAAACGGACAAACTTACAAGCAATTTAAAAAAGCTGCCTATTATTTCGATACAGATTACAATTGCCTATCCATATGGTCAAATCTAACAGAATACTATATTAATGGTTGAACGAATATGCTTGAAGAAGAAGGCTTGTAGCTTTCAACTACTTTTTTTTGAGAGAGATCAACCTGTCTTAGTAATTTCGCAATTATTACTGGGATGATGCAACATGATGCAATCCATGAAATAGATTCAATACTATCATTGAATTACAGTTATTATCTGATTTTATTGTGCAATGCTTATGATAATCTATTTCGAACAAAAAAACAGCAAACTCAATATAGGGTAAACTCCTCACAAACCCAATACCATAGATTTTAAATTTTTGCGGAAAACTGTGCTTTGTCATATCAGATGTGAACGGCTTAGCAGATGGAAATGATTAGGGGTGCTACATGAAATTTGTTCGGATATATGAAAGCATTTTTGCAGACAAAAATACAAGATATTTTGGGTTCTTATAATGATATTTTCTAGAATTGGTGGCGAAGGAAATCTTTTATTTCTAGATTATCTAAAACCATTTAAGCAACTGATTTAGCCTTATATTATGAATCATGAAATGTATAACTGTGTAACCCCTGGAAATAAAAGAAAATAGAATCTACTGGTTCAATTACCTTTCAGTATTAACATGTGTTAATATTGCATATATTTATCATAATTTTTATTTTTATTTATAACATCTTTATTTGTATCATATTTTACCATCACAATTGTTCATTATATATTTGTCTCTGTATTATATTTTTTTACCATATTTTGTAAATATTTTTTTATATCACCATCTTGTATGTTTTTGGACCAGTAAATGATTTTTTGTTAAACTCCAAGAATTACATAGTTCCTTTTCAGATTCTCTTTAAGAAAAGAGTATATATTTTTGCAAAAAAAATTATTATTTCCTTCGATCCACATTACTATCATTTCTTCCCTTTGCTATTTTCATATGAGTAGTAATAATTGACAGATTCAATACATGTTTAGATAAAGCTTGGCATGCACAAAAGGGAATCAACTATTAAAATCTGGAAATCATTAAGAATGGTATAAGATTTAAACTGAACAAGAGCTTTTAGTAAGAAACATCCCTTATTAAAAGAAAAATATCGCTGCATTATTCAATTCTAAACAATATTTTAAAACAACTTTAATACGGTACTCAAAAGAAGAAAAGTTACTATTCCACGTACGTGGAATGGACCTGGTGAATAAAAAAAATCCAACTATTTTTTGACTATTTCCATAATGAACTAAATTTATAAAACCATACACCGAAGTTGAAATTAAGCCTTCCGCTAAATGATGAAAAAATGTGTTTTGCAAATCGATTATTAAATCATGAAGTACTCTGTTGTAAAAGTATTACGATTTTTTTTTTGCTTACTCGGTAGACAAAAACTGTTGGCATGTGTAAAAATATCAAGTAATAAGCAACCTTAATACTGTAAACAAAAATTCAGCTTATAAGAAATAACAACGTTGTTGTGATTTAATTTGAAAAAAAGGAAGCGAGTAGGCTTTCTGAAATAATTACTTTACCCTGAGCTAAAAACAGGGTGTGTCAAAGAAGATGTCTGGATTTAATGGGCTTAAAAAACTAAGTAGAAGTTATGAAACTAGCAACCAGATGCCCTGAAGTCATAACATGTGATTAAATATTGTATGTAAGTGGGCTGATCCGCCTTAATAAACGCCTAAAAGACGACACATTAAATATTGTCTGCAAATTATGGGTTAATACAATAAATAATAATACAATGTTACCCCATTAAGAAACTCATTGGTTCAATTAGAAAGGTCGCCATTCGTTCTAATTGACAGAACTCAAAATCATTAAGTTAACCAATTAGTTTCTTGATGATGTAATTTTTAACAAATAAGATGATAAATTTTCTGACATTTTGTAGAATTTCCAATTGCTTTAGAACTTTAAGGCCGGGTGAAACGTAACGAACATCCGATCGAAGATTTTAATGGTAATTATCATTTATAAGGTGAATGTGTTTTTACGTTTTACCTCTTGTTTTTGTTGGTCCAAACAGATAATTTTTAAATGGCAAAAAATAGCCGAACAAAATGTTCGATCAGATGTTGGATACTTTTCACCCGGCCTCAACTCTTGTTTAGAATTTGATATTTTTCTACACTTTTATTTTTACTGTTATAGGCATTATTTAAGTTTATTTGAGTTTTTTTTAGAATTTTTAAAAATATTTTTAGCTTTTCAACGCGACTAATATAAAACTATTCACTTTCTATAAGTAATACAATGAAAGTTTTGGGCGAACTTGCATTACACTGCAAAGCTTAAAACTTGATAACTTGTACCTGGATAATCAATTTTTCAAGTGCATTTAACTTGATTATTCAGTTTTTGTATTGTTACTTGTAATTATGTGTAAACAATGTTGGTTGTTTAATAGAAACTATGAATATAACTTGAATTGTCTTATTATCTTTTCTAAAGAATTCCATTTAACATCCTTTAATGGACTCATTTTTCAGGTAAATAACTCCTTGAAATGGCGTACAAGTTTTTCGTTTAAACAATAGGATTTCTATGAGACTTCCAAAAAGCGATAGAAGTTCTAGGAACAACTTTTTATCGAGAACAATATTCATTGAGAAAATTACCTGTTAAGACACGGACTACTAGAAAAGTAGTCCGGGGTTAAGAGCTAGAAATTCCAAAAAGCGGCTGAAAAGCATAAATTTGAGCATCTTTACCGACCATTTCCTTGGAAAATATTGGTGGGAACATGGCCACCTCAAGGTAAGGCCCCATAAGTCACCGACAAAATTTTGGTTTACGGGGTTACAGTTAAGCACTACTCTTGATATTTTAGATTCACAATCTTCTATGTAACAATACACATTTTA